>JAVLUX010000011.1:22240000-22335000 GCA_032164185.1 Moxostoma hubbsi | reverse complement strand
TTTGGGGAATATTAAACTATTCTCAATTGCCAATACACGTGCAACCTGATCTTGGAAAGAACACATCACTTACCATCAAGAAGCTCAAGTGTAACTGAGCTGTCCACATATTCCCACCAATGCTTTCCATCGGTGGAAACAGGGATCTCCCAGTTAGACCACTTGCAGGCAAGGTGAATGCAGACACAAGCAATGACTGTGGGCTTGTACTGTAGGCAGAAGGTGGTGAGGTGCAGACTGCAAGAGCAGAACATCATGGAGGAGAAAGACAACAAAACAAAAGCACAAACGATCAGCTGCCGAGGAGAGGAAAGGCAACCTTTAATATCTAGAAATTACTATTGAGGACACTGAGTAATATTAAAGCAAAATCACAAAGCTATTCCTCAATTCTGAGTAACACTTCCAAAAATTTGCCTGCACAGGTCAGAAACCTTCACTTAAATCTACGTTTATACAGCATCAAGATATTTAATCACATTCAGTGTGACAAAGATGGTTAGGTTTGAAATATGTAATACAAGCATAAAATCAAGACATTTTTCAAGCTTGAATATATTCTTCATATTTGCTGTATAAAGTAGGTTACAAGGTACAAACTGAATGGCAAAAGAAAGCATTTTAGTATAATTTTCCAAAAATTCACTTGAGGCTTAAAACAGCACCCATACGAGTAGTGGGACTAAAAAAACAGTGTGTGGGATCAAATCTGTGCAAGCAAAACATAACAGGATTGTTACTCAAAATCAAGCTTGATACTGCTGAAAAAAGACAAATAAGTTCCATCACAGATGTAAAGGCCTGCATACAACAGACTAATAGGAAACAGTAAAACGAAAAAGCATATGGTTACCATCCATATTTGACACATAGGAAATGAAAGATATGCCATGTAAGGCATAAAGCAAGGTTGACTATTTGAAATGATTATGTATATCTCTGAATTTGCCAACATCTCTATCAATCTTACAGCATTTTATGTTATGTGGAACAGATGCACTTGTTCTGCTATAGTGTGACAAGAACAACAGGAAACATAAAAATATCTAATCAACATTGTAAAAAAAAAAAAAAAAAAATTTAAACCGTAAATGACTAAATATGCAACAGTAGAAATGTTAATTGGTAAATGGGCAGTAACTTAAAATATACGGTAATAAATTATAATACATTTAAAAAGACAATACATGTAATTTTACAGTATGAAGTATGATTTTACCATATAATTAACAGTAAAAATGTATATTGTGTTTAACGAGAGAGTACATGTACTTCATGGTAAATTATTGTTAAATTGATGGTTAAAACAATAATCAGGCGTGGAATTCCCTGCGTTACCCATCACATTTAATTATATTTTATGGTAATAATTGTTTCTTCATTTTTAAAATCACTTATCTATATTGTGGTGTTCTGTGTTACATTTGATGTAGTTTAGTTAATTTAATTATTTTAATTTCACGTGTTACTCTGATGGTGTTTAGTGTTTGTGTGACTGACACTGAGCACTATCTCTACATGTTTATTGGTCATTGCTCTTGGAAAGGCCACTAATGATGAACTTCATGTCATCATGTGCCTTTCTGTAAAGACTAACAATACATTATAAAGTGAGAAACAGATTTTTACTATTTCAGAAGGTTAAAGTATTAAGATTATATAATTTAATAATATAAATGGTAATACACTGTAAATATACAGGCATCAAAATTACATCCCGTAAAGCCTGAAGCGTGGTTACCGTATTTTTAACAGTGAATTACTGGCAACCACTGCTGCCAGTTTTTTACCGTAAATGTAACGGGATACTGTAAGTCCTTGAAGAAATCAAACATTTCATCACCAATATGCTAGCAATCTTTGAAGAGTAGGCTATACATTTAACAAAGTAGTTTTACTTAAATTTGAAAATTATGTAAATAAAAAAAAAAATATATATATTTGGAAGCCTCAGTCAAATCTGGATGGTAACCCTGTGCTATGAAACAGAATAAATGTTTGGACATGGGCTAATCGGAGCCTATAATATCTTAGTACAAACGTCGGCAAAATCTGCTAATTGTGTTGACTTAAGGTGATCAAGATTAAAAGGCAGCCTCTTAGAGAAAATGTTGGCTGTACAAGAAACTGTACAAAATAAAGTGGCAATAACTAACCACTGATGACATAAGCTTAAAATTCAGTTTGAGGACCCTGCCTAAGTTTGGGGGAGTGGAGGGGTTCCAAATTCAACAGGTTACATAATATGCAGGTAATGTCTTAAAGAAATAGTTCACCCAAAAATGAAAATGCTCTCATTATTGACTTAGCTTGATGCCATCCCAGATGTGTACAACTGTCTTTCTTCAGCAGAACACAAATTAAGATCTTTAGAAAAATGTCAAAGCTCTGTAGGTCCTTATAATGTAAGTGAACTGGTGCCATGAGGCTGATGGATATTTGATGTCCAAAAGCATATTTAGGCAGCATAAAATTAATCCACACGACTCCAGTCAATCAATTAATGTCTTCTGAAGCAATCTATAGGTTGGTGTAAGAAACAAATCGATAATTAAAACTTTAACTTTTAAAAACGCTTCCTGCCAGCAGTTGATGCATCAGCGACCCAAGTGCTATGGCACATTTACGCGAGAAGTCGGAAGCACACACTTTGTATAAAACAGTCACGCAAGAGTTAACTCATTTCAAACTGCAATACATTGTTGGGGGGGAAGCAAATATTTAAAGTTAAAAATGTTTAAATTATCAATTTGTTTCTTGCACCAACCTATCGATTTGCTTCATACGACATTATCTGATTGACTGGAGTCGTGTGGATTAATTTTATGCTGCCTAAGTTGGCCTTTTGGACCGTCAAATAGTCAGCAGCCTGATGGGACCCATTTACTTGCAGTATAAGGACCTACAGAGCTTCAACGCTTTTCTAGAAATCTTAATTTGTGTTCCACTGAAGAAAGTCATACACGTCCGGGATGGCATCAGGTTAAGTCAATAATGGCAGAAATTTTATTTTTGGGTGAACTACTCCTTTAAGACATGGCCTGCATATAATGCAACCTGTTGCATTATGATCCCAACCTACAAAAATGTTTTATCACCGCAAAGGAGTGGATCTCAGCTTTCAAATGATTTCTAGAATGAGCTTCTAGTCCACTCAGAGGCTAAGAAATTCAATGAAACAACAAGGGTGGTGCTTGAACTGAAAATTAGAATGAAAGTCTATGGACAAGCACATATATGAGGGATAAAATGCGCTAGAGCGCCACCTACATTTCAGATCTGTATATTGTGATGGAATGTGATAGAGAAAAAAATATTTTTTCTAATTCTTTCTGCCACCTATTAGAATAAAATGAGACCTTTCAAAGTAAGATTGAGTGACCAGAACCAGAATTTGGATTTACAAATTTAGGACAAACCATTTTTTTTTTAATTTTTTTTTAATATTCTTTTTATCATAAGACTATAAACACATACAATAATATTTATGAATAATTGTGCCTTCTTTATTTGGTCGGTTCTCTGAAAAATTAGACACATTATTTGCAATTAGTACATAGTATGTGTAAATGGTGAGCTTTTAAATTTAAGTGAAAAAATGCGGGCGGCAGCCCAAAAATGCACCAGATTTTAAGGGGTTAAGCACATATTGCTCTACTCCCATGTTCATACATTGCAAGCAGTGCTGCAGTATCTCTACGCAAACAAGGGGACAAATACCAATAACAGCTTAACTGATTTCAAAATAATACAGGAAATAACTAAAAAATGAGGGGGAAACATATAAAGAGAAAATAAAATTTCTCAAATTAAGTAAATAACTGTACAATGGAGACTAGACCCTTTAAGGAGCTTTTCACCTGACATCATAATCTTTTGTTGCCTATATGATCCCATAAATCTTTCAGTTTATTGTGTGCAAAAATACATAGCCAATGAAACAATTATTTCAAAATGTCATAGCCAAACAGGTCCTTAATGGGTTTGTTTGCATTGAAACATTGATACATCACAACCCAAGGACAACAGATCTCTTCATTTCAAAATTAAAGTCAGACACTGAATGACAGAAAATGCAACTTCTAAATAGTTTGAATAAAATAATAATAATAAAAAAAATTAAAATAAATCCATTTATCACTTTGAGAATAAAAATCATAGGAAAATAAAAGGGGTCTGGGTACTTACCGTAAGGACTTCTATGTAATGTTTACATCTGTGTAATCTTTAGCTGCTATTCAGGCTACCAAAGTGTCTTTTTTAGACAAATGCACTTCTGTAACCGAGCAAACGTGAGGTTCAAGAGCACCACTACACTTCACATTGTGCATTCAACCCCTCTGTGCCAACAATGATCCCCCGTACAATACACCGCACTGCAACCGGGGCCGGAGCCGCCGAACCCCCTACCCACCCCACTCTGAGGGCATGTTTGAAAGGGGGGCGTCCCAGTAGCCACCGGTGCAAGGAGGGTGTTGGACACTGGTAGGGTAACCTGCAGTAAAGGAAGCTATAGTGTGCAGTCACAGTGCAACAAATGAGGTTCTGGATAACAACCTGTTGGTAGCCATGAAATAGGAAGTCTGTGCCAGATCCTTGCTTGCTGTGAAAGAAAAGGGAAAGAAAGGCGTATGAGAAAACTGAGAAAGAATAAAACTCCATATGCGAGTGAGAATGAGAGCTAATTTTGCCTGATACACCGGTCATCTCTTTTTAAACTGCATGCTTAGCCATTGACCAATTGTATGATTCAAAGATTAAATCAGCACTGTCGAATAAACAACAGTGATTAAGATGTTGTACAGAGCATAAGAAGGAAATTCTATACCTCGCACTAGCTGGGAACATTTCACCACATCTGTGTGTGGATGTTCAATAGTTATTTCAAAGCCTGAAATATAAAGCACATGAAATTGACACTCACTGCACTGCAAAACATGCATATAATGAAAAACAGTCATGTATTAGTAAGAACAAAGACTCTAAAACAATGCATTATTCCTGATACCTTTGTATGGTGTAGCAAAATAACACTAGATAAACTGGAAATCAAATTGGCATCTTTGTATCAAGTCTAAATACCCTTAAGACTAGAGATGCACCGATATCGATTTTCTCCAAGTGTGACCTGCCGATACCGTTTTTTTCCGATTCTCTTTCTAAGAACTATTATTGACCGCATATACAAACACAATCTACCTTTCTTCAATGCAAAATTTAATTTTCATAATAAAAAAAATTATTAAACATTATAATTTCCCCCAAACAAAGTTACAGGAGCTTCTCTGACTTCTGATATATAAAGTGCTCTGTGATTGGAAAGAGGTAGAAATAACAATTAACTGCAAATGAGTTGCTTTATATAACAAAACAGATGTCATTTTCCAATATTTTCATAAATGGACCTTTTTCTATTTTTTACTCATCTAACAAAACAATTCCAAATATTACAAGCCTATGAACAAAACTGAAGTGTCCAATACGCTCAACATTGACATTAAGCTTACGTTAGATAACAAATAGAGGTAAAACTGACTGCTGCTTCGGGATCGGCTTGTCGTCACTCACCCCCGTTTTTCACACCCATCTCCCACCCCCCTCCCGTTTTGTTATTTCTCCCAGGAAACTCCCGTAATTTGTATGGCCCAAACCACGTTATATGAATAATCACATCAATATATTATTCGAAGGTTGTCCAGTTGCCAGATCTTGTATGAAACGCATCCAACTCACACAATCGACACATACAAATTTCAGCCCATTTGTGACTTCAACCTGGCAACAAAAACCCATTTGCGCTGTTGAAATCAGCATTTAGCATTTATATGTATTTAGCCTGCCTCTGCCATCCCACGGTTTACTTTAGCCTTACAAATACTACAAATTGCGAACTTTGTATTTTTCACTTGCAGTGAGTGAAGATCTTCCACGCCAATGTCATGTTTCCATGCGGCTGTGACATTATTGCCTGCACTGCTGGCAACAAAACGGACCGGCTCGGAATCGGAAAGACGTGAGACTGACCGGCCGGTTACCAGTCCGAGCATGCGAAAATTTGGCCGATTCCGGTCCCTGGCCGGTCGATCGGCGCATCTCTACTTAAGACCACCATTCTGGTGTATTTAGTGACAATAAAACTGGACAGCAGAAATGGAAATCGATCTCCTTTCAGAGCCACATTCAAATTATTCTTTTCTTTTTTAAAGGTTAACCACTGTCAGCACACCTTCTATGTTCATTCTAATATTCAGCTGAAAGGAATCTCCTTCCATAGACTTACCTAAAGTCTGCAGCACTATGGTTTCAAGTATCACCAGCTCTTGGGCTTGCTGGAGGTATGCCTGAATTTCAATAGACAATCATTACATAATGCTTGTAATGTGTCTTTCTGTATTTTTGACCAACAGACACAATTTTACAGAAATCATGTGCCCCTGCAAAGCTGATCAGAGGCAATACTTTGCCACATAATTAGCAAATTATTTATAAATTGGTGTCTTCAAGACAATCATTTCTTATTTTTTTTTTTCTCAATTCAGAGGAGATGGTGTCCAACAACACCTAACAATTCAAATCCCAGCATTGACTCTCTGGATGTTTAAAAGCGATGGACAAAGAAAGAGAAAACAATGCCAGAATTCACCAGACTTACATTACTTTTTGTATCCAGTGGAGACTCCTGGGGGTTTAAACATGCATGCGTTACTTTAATTACATGTTCAAGTTTCCGTGGTTGCTCTTCAACTTTTGCAGCCAAAAATAATGTTGTTGGGGAGATGGTCTGTGGAGAAAAAACAGACATGCCATCAGATATTTCCAAGATACACAATTCTTGACACAGTCGTATCAAAGTTTGCAAATATTTAAAAAAATCTATAAAGAAAGTGTTTCCACCAGTTTCATTATGACTCCTGCAGTTAACAGTGGCTGGGCACATTATGAAATTGTGGATAAGAAAACCTGAATGGAAACTCTTCATATGCTAATAAAAACTCTCAAAATTAGATTCAAATTGAATGCACTAGGCAGAGGTGGATTTTCTGTTTTCACATTTCAGCCCTCATTATATCACATATTCCACTTATTATGTGCCACGCAACGATTCGTATTTTCTTTAGTCTAAATTTTAGAAATGATTTAAAAAATGCAAACCATTATGATGGAAATCCAGCCAGTTTTCTTGAATGTTGCCCTTCTCTCTTTTAAAGGAATAGTTCATCCAAAAATGATAGTTCTCTTATCATTTACTCACCTTATGCTGACTCCTAACACGTATGGCTTTCGTTCTTCAAAACACAAAACAATGTGATTATATTCATTCAATGCATGTTAATGGGGCCCAAAACTTCCAAACTTTCTTGTGCTTGTACACAGGCTCCGAGCATGCGTCAAGAGTGAGGAAGTGTAATCAAGCTTTCAATCATGATCGCACCAAGGAGACTGCAGACGTGAAGATTTTTAGTAAAGTGTTACATTTTGGTCTGTATTCATCCAAAACATTTTGCATCACTACAGAAGACTGCCTTTGTTCTTTTTGGAACTTGGAATTTTGGACCCCGTGGACAAACTAAAACTACAACAAAAAAGTTTCTTCTGCAGAAGAAATTCCTAAAAGTTTGAGATGAAATAAGGGTGAGTAAATGATTAAAGAAATATAATTTTTGTGTGAACTAATGCTTTAACTTCATGAGCTCAATATGTGGGAGATAACTGCAACCGAGATTAGCTGGGCCAGTTTTAGCGTAAATGGCATTAATGGAGCATTTGAGAAAACTGCTTTAAAACCCAAGTTTTGAGACCCCCTGAAACCTCAGATGAAGCACTGACATTGGAGAGCTTTTTAAACGACTTTCATGTCAATATATGGTTCATAAGGACATGCAGGAAATGTAATAGGCAGCATAGATGGAAACTTACATTTCTGTGGAATTTGGTGAATGAGTGGTACATATAAAATCTGTGCATGTAAACAATGGCAGTATTTATTGTGAGTTGAGAACTGAAGTTTGTAGTCAAGGAAAACGGAAGATCATGTAATTTTAAATTCAGCCATCTCCAGGCCTAATAACGCATTTCACATTCCAATAGATACCCGTTGGCAGACACAATTTCCCAAACACTACATAACAGGTTTAAGCCTTCATATTTACAGTAAACGGCCTCGCGTGCCGCAGACGTCACATCTGATGCGCGTGAGCTGATCGATGTCACGCTGCTTCAGCTGAGTGAAAATCAACACTGGCGAACATACACAAAACGAAGTTACATTAGCCAATAGAGTAACCAATTCACTAGCCAAGATGTGTAAATTCAAGGTGTATAAATATAATCTTAAGAGCGTTAACACTCGTCGAAATGCGCTTACGCGTGAAATCAGCGCGCGCTGCCGATATGACGGGGTTTAATTAGAAATGTCAATGAATTTCAGCCGAATACAGAGATAGAGTTATTTATAATAATAATGGTATTACAAAACGTAAATAAATTCTAGATATTACAAACACTCAATCAGTGAAAGTGAGATACCAAAATGGGCCTGCTTTTGATCAGCGCGTCTAAAGGATACACATTTAGTCTCTGGCCCATATCCTGAATGAGATTTGCGGCTTGCTGTCGGTACGACAGTTCTCTGTCTGGCTCCATTCCGCTGCGGCGGGACGGGGTGGTTTCTAGCTGCTCCCGTGTGAAAAACCATTTAGACGATGATCCCCGGCACGCCGCCATTACAGTCCAGCAGACGAACAGGGAGCGAACGTCACGTTCGCGCAACCTCACGCCTCTCACTTACGTCACATACGCGCGGCCACACTTCTATGACGTCGTCACACAAATGCCACTGCTGGGGGCTGTAGTTCATTGAAATCAACGCTGTAGTTTAACTGTTTTAATCAACGTGGTTTTGAAGGTGCATACAGTAATTTGGGGCTAATTCAAAAAAGTTTTACACATTAACGAATGAATTGTGTTTTTGTGAAGAGTGATCTGAATGGTGTACACTCAGATTAGATGAAGACTGTTCTCACAATAGTTCCTATAAAAAGTGTTATATTAAACATGGTCCGGGTCACCCGCGTTATTTTTTCCCCCACCGGTCCCGCCTTCTGCGTTCGGATTGGCTACTAAGAGCTACTGCTGTCTGCGATTGGGCAGTTGAGAAGTCGTTCTTTTACCCATAGTAAACAGAGGGACGTCATATTGTGTAAGTTGCAGAAAAACAAACATCCACTGAGATTGAAGTGCATTGCTAATTTTAAATGGACAAGACAAAAAAAATCACATGCGTTTAAATCAGCTGTTTACTCCTTTGTCTAGACCTATTTATTTGAAAAACTGCAGCATCCCATAAATTGAAATACATGTAAAAGGGTGCTATTTCACATTAGCATTTAAAGTATAACTTTTTAATGTATATAAACAAAGTGCATATAAATGTAACAATTCAAAACGAATACAATCTGAACAATTTAATAAATTGGCTCTGCCCTCCCTCGCGCATCTTTGGTCCATTGCACAACAGGTGAGGCTGTTAGTCAGAGAAGACAGTCGAACATACATAATGGTATTACAAAACGTAAATAAATTCTAGATATTGAATGTGCGTGCACTTGAGCATTTAGGCCTATGTTATTTTATTTTATTATTTGATTATTCATATCATATTTTTTACAATAATTTTATAAATAGATTCGGCTCTTCTGATATGCGAGCAACATTCACCGACAAGTGCCGGCTCTTAGAGACGACTCGCTCGCGAACGAACCATCACTAATTCTGAGGATGCATGAGGTGTATCCTTCGTGGGCACTCACAACCCACAATTCTTGGCTTCAACGGAGATATCTAAAAAAAAAAAAAAACGCCGCCAATTTGCCCGTAAATATGATGTTCAAACGCAAGTAATGATTAAGTTGAAGTACCTCAGTAGATGGGTGCAGAGTAATATGTAGCCTATAATTCTATTAATATAGGCTATAATTTAAATAGTAATTTAAAAAAGTATTAGACAAAGTACAAATGCAAAATCTATTTTCTTTTCTCTTTAAATCATTAGAACTCTCATCGGCTGTCTTATTTAAAGGACACTCGGTATACTGCAGTCTTCAAAGGATGTGTCCTAGCACACAGCCATCGAAACGAGACACAGCTTTTGACACACTGTTTGTTCGGAGGCGTGCACAAATCTGTGTTCAGCAGAAGAAAGAAAGTCATACACATCTTGGATAGAGGGCGAGTAAATGATGAGTAAGTGAACTATCACCTTTAAAGTAAAGCCAACTGTCAGACCTAAATTGCGGTTGGCTACTGCTTACATTACACAGCAAGGATTCTTGTCATCTGTCTTGTTGTCATAGCAGTGCGCATGCAACATAATGCAGATGTGGTGCGCAAATTACAAGATCTTTGCCAAGAGGCATCCTCAACCACCAGCGAGAAACCATATTCTCACATAAACTCACAGGAGAAAAGATCTTTTTCCAGTATTGGATGGTCACAATCAGCACGCGGTCCATGTTATGTGTCATATGCACTGATTTTATTATTATTATTATTATTATAAACAAAAGAAGAGACGAAAATGACAATATTGCAGAAATGACTGCAGAAAGAAGCAGCTGTATGTTTTGCAAAAAGAGTTGGAGGTAATTAAAACATACAATAGCACTGTGATAATTATAGTGTTTAGACTATTTATTTATTCATCAAAAAAATCTTCCTTGTTAGTTTATTACAATAACAAAAAACAATTATGATAAAATTGTGGCTTTCCATTCATGTACATAAAGATGCAAGATAAAATATGATTGGCTGCAGTTCTCAGTCTCTTTAATTGCAATGCGATTGTGTGGCTATAATATCAAACATGCTATGTCTAAATATTGCAGCATCTGTGACAGGTCAAGATAGAGCACGTTGCTACCGGTGCTCATACATAATGAGCATTTTCAACCATAGCAGAGAACTCATTTGGCTGTGATCGCTGGAGCCAATGCAAAAAAAAATATTTTTAATATGCATGCCGTTTAATTATAACCTCATAGTAATTGAGCCTATAGATGGAATACAATTTGAACTTTTATACATTAATTTGTTACACTGCTGCTAGACCATTTACAATGAACTAGTGAAGTAAAAATGTGCTTATAAACGACAACAATCTTAAAAGGAAATGGCGATCATTTTCAAGACCTGTACACGTTGTTTATACTGCTTAAATTCTAACCATAAATATTGCTGTGGCATTCATTTTTAATCAATTATTTTGGCGCATTTTTATTCTAAAGAACAATATGGCAACATGACTCAAACATTTGCCATGAGCCTTTTGTTCATACATTTCCATAATTTGAATGAAATGTGATTGTTAAATCTTTGGTTGTTTACAAAAATAGCATTATTTTACAAATATTAAAAAAGATCATGTTTTATACTTGTACAGTACAGAGGACTTTTAATGTATAATGCAGTTGCCCCCCTACAAGCCCATCCAAACCAGCACTGATTAAAGACCCTTCAATTATTAAAAGTACAGACTCCCTTTTAAAGAGGGGCATTATACCTGTGAAACTGACATAACTATTTTGTAGACAGAAATACATATTTCATATTTATTGTGGTTAAAAATAGATAATTGAATTAATACAGTTGTTTATTTAACCAACCATCTTTAAAATTCAAATCTATTAAAGGGAAAATTTTTGTCTATTAAAAAGTAAAACATGGGATGGAACACTAAGAGTGATCATGGTATTCTGTAAACAGAATCTGTAAAAATATACAAAAGTTTGCCAAAAATCACATTAAATATTCATGTATATTTAATTACATATCAATAAAAAGAAAACAAATCAATTAAGGTTTTAAATTCTTATGATTCAACTCTCTGGTAGCATAATCTCTCTGATGAACATTGATACAATCAGTCACTCATTTTTTTTCTTGACATTCATAAAAATTCCAGAGCATTCCCATCAAACAGATTATCCTAGAGTTGCTGTTAATGATATTTTTCCATTTATTGGTCTACTTTTCTACTTTTTTGTTTAATATTCTAAGGAAGCTGTTTACGTATCTTAAATAAAATCCAGTGTGTTTACTTTGCACTTAAATAGATGTTTACAGTAGAGTATTTTACCTTTAGCAAGCTATCAAAATCATCCATGGATTCAATTAATGTTCGTGGCTCCAGTTCCCATAGTGGAAATGGGTAATCTATTCCTAACATAACTTTATCCTACAAGAAACAGTATCTTTTTGTCATGGGTAATTGCTGAGATGAGACTGGAGACATAGGATCTATTTGCAGGATTTTAATAAAAATTAGGACAGTGAAGCAAACAAACAGGAACTGAAAACAACAACAAACAAGAACTGACAAAGGAATACAAAAACTAAGGGGTATTTATACAAACAAAAGCTAATGATGAAATGGAAAACAGGCAGTGCATGATGGGCAATGTAGTACGGGGGAAACAATTCAAAATAAGAGTCCTAGGAAACACGAGGGAGATAGAATGTGACACTTTTATAAGAACTAAAATTACTATTTTTTAAGTTTAATTGCCACTATTTACTCCGTTCTCAATGTTATTACTCTATTTCATAACTGGCTCTTGAATGCAGTAACTACTTTGAAAACTTGAAGCAAAGTTTACTTAAGAAACACATGAAGGCTACATTGCTTTAATTTGGTTTGTTAATATTTATATTCATAATACACTTTTTAAATAAAGGAGTGTTTACAATAACATATTTGTTTATTTTTCTAGATCATCAATCAGAATCCCACACAGGCCTAGTGTGTCATGGGGTTTGGCCTCCAGAAAAGGAGAGGATTGTCAGGACAGAACTAATGAACAAGAATTAAAAGGAACTTGAAGAAACGGTGTGAGGTGTTGAGTCAACGTGTCTTATCCAGCAGCTGAACATCACAGGCACAGTGGAGAGGGCCTGTACTCCCACTCCTGAAGAACATAAAAACACATCTCTGTAATAAATCAGACAATGAACGAAAATATAATCTGCAGATAAAGGCAGTATGAAGATTAGGCTAGTACACTTAAATATATTTCACATGTTTATTCTAATATTTAACCTTTACTCCAGTTTCACTCTGGTATCTTGCTTCTTTTATCTGTGTTGTTGCATTACTGTGTCTTAGGACTTCTAAGTGATACGTCACTAACTGTACCAGGCATAGCCATCTCCAATTTTAATTGATAGTCTAATTTTAGGCAAACACTTACAGTGAGGTTGCATAGGCCAGAGAATGAGTTAGCCATTGGGACAACCTGATAGAGTGACATGTGTTTATGCAGGAGAAAGTAACCAAGTTTAGTTGAATGTGATAAGATCTTGTTTGTTTGAAATAGTATAAAACTCATGTGTAGTGAGATGATTGTTGGAAGACTTCTTTTGTATGAGTGACTTCTTCCCCGGCTGAATAAACCTTCTTCTGATGGTGAAAGGAATTCAAAGACTTCATTGTGTTATTTATCTTTATTGGAAAATTCCCTTACACTGTTCACTCACAAACAACATTTCTTTCTTCCAAATTGAGAAGCAAAAGGAGATGTTAGACAGAATGTCAGGGACTTTAGCGTCACCATTCCAAAAAAAAAATGTGTCCAATGGAAGAAAGTAAAGTTTTATGGGTTTGGAATGATATGACAGTGAGTAATTGATGACAGAATTTTAAGAGAGTACGTGATCATTTTATGAATTTAAAAATTTTACAATATGAAAATGTAAGTATCTGATTACCAAAACCCTGAAACATTTTCACAGAGAAATAACCATATCATTTTGGCTTCTCCCTGGAACATACAAACACATCTGTAGGCTACTGTGTTCTACTCTGTTTTTTCAACTACAATCTAACGTTGGGATTGCACATACAGTAAGCGTCAACATTCCCACATGACAGTTGACAGTTACTATTCTATCCACTTGGTGGCAGTCCAGAGCAAGTACAAATAGTGCAATGAATTTAAGAATAAGAGGATGACTTGCGCGACAAGCACATTTCAATCTGCAATTAATTCATCTGTAGTTCAGAATATATTACATTACTTTATTATAAATTATAATCTAAAATCCCCCATTCATGTAGATAATTAGACATACAGTATAACCATTTGAAAGAGAAGTTTGTTATAATTGCCATTATCAGAGAAATTTACTTTATTGTTGTTTCCAATACTGTAGTTATGTACAGTGTTTACAAGACATGGTTGAAATGGAGCGGAAGTCCATGTTTATGTGTTTATTATACAGTATGTTCAGCAGCAGTGTTGTTGTTGAGAGCTCAAGGTGATCCGGTTTTAGGATGATATTCTGCTGAAGCTAAAACCCATGCAGAGCTCTACAGCTGCTTAGACAAGGAACCCAGGGAAGGCCTGCTGTCCTCTTTTTCCACACACACACAGACGCACCTTGTATGCTGCAGATATTCTCTAGAATTAATGCTTTGAAGAAAGGGTTGTTTTTTTTGTTTGTTTAAAGGGCACCTATTATGCCCCTTTCACAAGATGTAATTTTTAAATCTTTAGTGTCCCCAGAATGTATCTGGGAAGTTTTAGCTCAAAATATCCTATACAGATAATTTATTATACCATGTTGAAAATGCCCATTTTTGGGTGGGATCAAAATCGAGCTAGTTTGTGTGTGTGTGTGTGTGTGTGTGTGTGTGTGTGTGTGTGTCTTTAAATGCAAATGAGCTGGTGCTCCCCGAATCGGGCGGAGTTTTGACATCTCTTCTTCAGATAACTAGACATCATAAGCAATATGTGTTCAGCCCTATATGTGTGAACCGGAGTCAGACACTGATGAGGGAGAGACTCTGTCAGAAGTAACAACTTTGAGAAAGAAAAGTTTCCAGGAAGTTTCAGAATGGCTATTTGATAAATGTATTTATTTGCTGTAGAGTTTTTTCAACAGTTTTGCAACGATGGATGAGCAACACACACACCCCCCCCCCCCCCCCCCCCCCCCCCCCCACACACACACACACACAAACTCTCTCTCTCTCTCTCTCTCTCTCTCTCTCTCTCTCTCTCTCTCTCTCTCTCTCAGGAAGAGCTCACATGAGACCATGCCAGCAGGGTCCATGGCCAAGCATGCAGAGCCTTTTCCATCCAGCTGGTGTTCTTTCACCATCATCAGACTAAAACTGTAAATTGAGCCCAGTTTCTCCATGAGCAACTGAGAAACATACTGTGACTCTCCAGATAACTGGTTTTATGACTATGATTAATTAAATACTGTTACAACGTTCACTATGCACTACAAAGAAACAACACACACAAACAAACATGTCCATCGGCAGTGTCAGTCAACAGTCGTAGGCAGGGCCTGTACAAAGTGACATCATTTTGTACAGAATCTGTGAACGGCTTGTTCTGAGACAGTGCTTATTATGAACAGGGATTTAAAAAAAGGACTGGGTGGATTTTTATCATTATAGGGTGGTTGTGTACACACACTGCCAACACACATTTTTGTTCAAACACCATGTAAAAGTGAATTTAGCATAACAGGTCCCCTTTAAAAAAATAAAAAAAGCAGTACAGCCAAAAAACTAGGCTTTTCTGTTGGCTTTGTCAATGGCCCTGCTATTCACATTACTAAATTTATGGTAGTTTAAAAATGCAATTGTGGGCAGAAAAAAACATATACCAGGGGTGTAACTAGGTGAGAGGGGGCCTGCAACGGTCGACCAAAAGAAACCATAAAAATGACAGTGGACCTGAGGGGTGAGGAAAAATGACCAACCAAGAAGCGGGCCCGACAGTTGCTTTGCACTGGGGCCCACAAGATCCAATTTACAACACTGAATTATACTGATCATATCTTTACATTATTCGTTTACTCAAGCAATCATTCAGTTGTTTTGAATTGTTTCATCGGAAATACAGAATATGCCGAGCAACTGATTAGACCTGAAACCATCTGAGACGCACAGCAGAACAATTCAATTACTCTGCAGGTTAATAGCAGATGCTTTAACATCCTCCTGTCCTGAGTGGAGGATCAGATCTTTTTTGTGTTGCCCACTTATTCCTCATGGGGTTCCTAACACATTCACCCACACACGCATGCATGCACGCACACACACACGTTGGGTTTCCATGTTTTATGGGGACTTTCCATAGATATAATCGTTTTTATACTGTACAAACTTTATATTCTATCTCCTAACCCAACCCCTAAACCTAACCCGCACACAACTTTTTTTAAAAAAAAAAAAAACATAATTTAGTATGATTTATAAGCTGTTTTCCTTCAACAAATTGTCCCCACAACATCAAAAATGTTGGTTTTACTATCCTTATTTTCTATACCCTATACTATAAATGGGGATCCATTTGGTCCCCACAAAGTGATAAATACACACACACACACACACACAAACTCTCTCTCTCTCTCTCTCTCTCTCTCTCTCTCTCTCTCTCTCTCTCTCTCTCTCTCTCTCTCTCAGGAAGAGCTCACATGAGACCATGCCAGCAGGGTCCCTGCATGGCCAAGCATGCAGAGCCTTTTCCATCCAGCTGGTGTTCTTTCACCATCATCAGACTGAAACTGTAAATTGAGCCCAGTTTCTCCATGAGCAACTGAGAAACATACTGTGACTCTCCAGATAACTGGTTTTATGACTATGATTAATTTGTAAATGCAAAACAGTGTTCTTAGAACTCTAAGACACACACACACACACACACACACACACACATATATATATATATATATATATATATATATATATATATATATATATATATATATATATATATATAAACATAAAATGCAGATATTTGCATAAAAAAAAACATTTCTATACAGTGATGGTGAGTTGAACGAATCCATCATATCTATACAGTGAAACCTGTGAATTTAAGTATTTCAGTTTCATAACAAAATTCCATCAAATTGGATTGCGGAATCTTGACAAAATGTAATTAATAAAACTTAAAATGAATTGTGTACTCTTTAACAAAATGAAGTGAATACATCTTAAATTAATTGAAGTTTCATTAACTGCATTTTGTTAAAGATTATACTATCATATTTGAATAAAATTTATTTGAAAATTTATTTGAAATTTGAAATAGGCATTTTTTTTTTTTTTTTTTGCAGATGTATGAAGACTCAAGAGTATATCCTGTTACTGTAAAATACATGCATATGCTTGCATATATGCATACAGTACATGTATAAAATTATAAAACAGATTTTGATACATTAAGTTGTTCGGACATGATGACTAGTATCTTCCTTAGCTTGCCCTGATAAACAAGCAATAAAGATTAGGGATTTTGATCAAGCCCTTTCATTAATGTTTACATATGCATACATTTGAAAGAGTAAAGCTGAAGCTGTGTGTTGTAACATTTTTTAATAATTTATTAATAGACCTACAGTGCTGATGCATTCTTCAAAAAATCTTTATTTGTGTTCTGCTGAAGAAAGAAAGTCATACACATCTGGGATGGCATGAGGGTGAGTAAATGATGAGAGAATTTTCATTACTGGGTGAACTATCCCTTTAAAATCCCTGAGAAAAGAGATGCCAGGCAACATTAACTTTATAACTGATCTAAACAAATGTGGTATAAAAATGCTGTATGCATTTAATGAATTGTCTAACCTAACTAATTCATGTCTTTGTAACTAATGTTTGTTATACTGTATATTGCACACTTTTATAAAACACCAGTAGGAAAAAATATGAATGACTAAATACAACAATAATGTTTAACCAAATTATTTTATTTTATGTACATTTTATGTTCACATGGTCTTCATCTCATGTAAGGGGTCATAATTTAATACATACGTTTCAAAATAGCCTACTATTTAATTCTTTAGTATAACTTTTTCAATTAGGTACAAATTACTGATTGCACCTTTAATTCTATCTTGATAAAATTTGGCAAAGCCTTGTGGCACAATATTAAAACTGGCCACGTGTTTTAATACTTGAATAAAACGAGGAATAACCAAATATATTGTAACAAAAAAATATAGTCTAACATTAGAAAGTTATTCATGATCTGACGTGAAAGATCTGAGTTGGCTTTGACAAGTAGCCCAATATTGACAAAACTTCTCACATTCATGTCGATCTGAAGGAGGAACTAGGCTACAATTAATCTTTGTGATCTTTGCTAAGATCAAATAATGAGTGTAAAAGTCAAGACAGTTGACAGTCTTATTACAGTTGAGCTGCTACAGTTCTTGCGCTCGGATTGGAGTTGTTCTCGGTGGGAGGGTGGGGTTGAGGTCCGTTGCTGATGCTGGGCAGATTGCGTTTATCTCCGCATCTCTGCTCCGTTCCTTTAATGTTGAACCTGGGGGGCTGCGCGTCGCTGCTCGACGTGAGATCATTTATCGAGGGCTTTATCTGATAAAAAGAAAAAGAAAAAAGCGGCGAAACAAACATGACAGACATTACGACTTCAGATCCATGCCCTGTTCCCAACCCGACCATAGTGGACCCATCGGCTGTGCGAAACGGACAATGCGCCGCTGCCCAGGACCCGAACCAACCCAAGAGAGGGAGCCATGGCGATCCCTTCAGTATAGACCGGGACCAGATGAAAATCACAGATAGCGTTGAGGGCCAAGGTAAAAGCACCTAATCTTTGAAAAACACTACAACAACAAGTCTGTACTTTTCTGGAGTTATTTCAGAAATCAATATAAAAGACAAAGAATTAAACTGAAAATAGCTTATTTTTTTGGGGATATCATGTGAATAAGACAAAAGAGGACGGTGAATGTTGCGGTCCAATGGAGCACCATGGTGCTCTGAACGTCATTAATAATTCAGGTGAGCACAAAACACTCATATCTTAAGTTAAGGAACATAGAAAACATCTAGTCTGAGTTTTTAGGTATTAAAAACTCTTAACTCGGAGTTAAGTTTAACTAGAATTATACCAAAGAGATTTGAAGTGAACAAATGGAAGTACAATGAAATTTGTTTTTGTTTTGTTTTTTTCCTCCCAGTTAGTCAATGTCTGCTTCAAAGGAACAGTTTAATTTTCTGCATCATTATGATTCTTATAATGGAATCATTATTATTATAATTATTTATTTATTTATTATTTAATTATTTGTTTTTATTAGCATTCTACTTCTGTAAAATAATAATAATAATAATAATAATAATAATAATTGCTTTTTAGTCAATCTGCCTCAGTAGGCTACTGTAGTAGAAACTGTTTTTCTCTGCAGTCCGTTTATGAATGACTTTTAAGGATCATAGCCTGAATGGTAGGCTATTAAACAGAACTGTGACCATATATTGAAGATCGGGGGAAGCATATGTTATATTTTAGGCATTGAACAACCCCTACAGCTGGACGCATCACTCCTCAATGGAAGAAGCAAATGTTATTGTTTAGGAATTATCCATTTAAAAAATCATACAGGTGGACATGTGCACCCCCTCAGCGTCTGTGGTGGTTATGTCCATACCACAACTCTGTAAATAAGTAGAGATATCTAGAGATGCATCTGATCTCAGATCAGCACGTCCACCCCTATGCAGTCTCTTCACCTGATCTGCAGTGTCTTGACAAACAAGACCTGAGTGTTGTTGTATGTATAACACCCCCTTTGCACAATCAGTTTGAGCAGTTGAATCATTCAAAAGATCCTTCATCTCACCCACTGGTCTTCTGGAGATATTATCATTGTGAAATTACAAAGAAAGTAGTAAGGAGAATCATGACTTACCATAAGTAAGTCATTGCACTATAGTATGTTGTTTACAAACCGAAACTTCTCCTTACTTGGATATTTATTTATGTGTTCCAAATGATCTAAACACAAAGAAGGTCACAGTTGATTAAAGTTTTTAACCAAAATTAAGCCAATTCAAATTTATTTACATATTAATTCATTGAATTAGATGCATCCCTCATCAGAGAGGATGCAGATATGGAAGAGAAGATAAGCATATCCTATTTCTCTAATTTATTGTATATAATATCTAAATGACCATTTTTTTCTTACAGCTTATCCTCCAAATTGAATGAAAAGTTAATCTTTTATCTGATGTCCTATAAGCTTTTGAGAGGAATGTTTCTCTCTCTTTCATGCAAACCCTATTAAGCATGGAAGAAATGCTGGATCATGTGGACGTTCTGCTTCCATGATCAGCAGGCAGACAGTGTGTGTGTGTGTGTGTGTGTGTGTGTTTGTGTGCGTTTGGTGGTGGTGGTGGATTTTGGTTTGTTTTATGCGTATATAGTGTTTGTAAGTGAAGGTGCAAATTGAGCAACCTTATTGTGTGAAAAGTTTGTGTAGCAATAAATCACGAGGAAACTTAAAATTCAGCTTGACTGAAGTGTGTTACTGGGTTGGACATGAGTTACATTTGTGGGAGTGCAACACATGCTCCCCATCATGACTGGGGATATTGAGCATGTGAGTGGAAAAGAGACCAAATTCCTCAGCTCCGTTTATTAGCTCTTTCAATCCCTCTGACCAACTATTAACTCCATACTCGTAACCCTCAGCATGTGACTGCTGCAGGCTCACAGATCAGTCTGGAGTATAGCCAGAGAAGATACACAGCCACTCACTATCACAGTGACATGACTTGCATTCATTTTGAACAGACGACACAGGCATATATTATTTGAACACAATATAAACATTGCTTCCACACTAAACAATAGACACCCAACAGGATGTTGCTCCTGTGGACCAACAATTCTCATGTTTCATAATTAGTCTCAGTGACTAAATGGATGACCTGTGGTGTAGTAATCTACTAGGCACTATATCATAACATGTCACAGACAGAAAATACATGTAACTGAGTCACTGGTAAGGCTGCTTGCAAAAAAAGAAGAAAAAAAAGAAAAGAAAAAAAAAAGGAAAAAAATAGTAAAATCACATCCTGCCTGACTTTATTAGGGACAACTAAATCTTGTTAAAATAATTTTGCTCAGCTAAGTAAACAGAGCTATTGCCCCTGTGACAGTTAAGATTATTATTCTGAAGCTTTTCAATATCTACCCTCCCTGGACTCAATGCCTGTCATGACTCAGTGAGAAAATAATCAGCCCATGTTGTTTGTTCCCATTGTGTAGTTCATTTAATTGTATAAAGGCCTTTAACCAGTGTTTTATTTACTCTGCTGACAGGTCTCTTGGAGAGCAGCTTGCATCTGAAGCCTCATGAAGCTCAGAGTTACAGGAAGAAAGCGCTGTGGGTATCCTGGATCTCCATAGTAATAACACTGATCCTGGCAGTGGCAGCCTTCAGTAAGTTCATGGTGATGCTTGTCTGTGGCAACTTTCATTACGTTTTTTGGCTTTAACTGGCAGTAGCAGACATCAAATTGGACATTAGTAAATTTTTGGCACATAAAGCAAGTTTAGGCTATAACTGGCCACTGTTATATCATACTGTTAGTTAGTTATTGCGTGCTTTAGTTTAGGATGTGCAGCTGAGTGACTGTCATAATGCTTTGCTAATATAGGCAAAGAACATATGAACAAATGAACGGAAATTCAGAAAATTCTGCCTGATCTCATTAATATATGTAGCTATTTGTACATTAATATTTGTAACATTTAAATAAATTTTTTTTGTATGTTTGGCAAGATGCTAAATCATACAAAATTGACTTTTTGAAAGCATCTAAAACATAAACATTTTTACATATTTACAGCTTTAAAATTGGAAAATATTTTCGAATCTGTTACATATATATTTTAATACATGAATCCATTACAAAAATATTAGAACAAATAATTTAATGTATATTTATTCTAAATAAATATATTTGCGTATTTGTACTTGTTATACTGTAGATCTTTAAGACCCCTTAAAGGGATAGTTCACACAAAATGCAAAGCGTACTACTTTCTTACAAACGAAAATTCTTAGAAGAATATGTCAGCTCTGTTGGTCTTCACAATGCAAGTGAATGGGTACAAAAATTTTGAAACGCCAAAACCACATAAATGCAGCTTAAAATAATCCACAGGACTCCAGTGCTTAAATCTTATATGTCTTGAAAACCTAAATGAGTCCTTTTTTAGTATCAATCTCAACTTTCACTTTCTTCTTCTTTTGTTTTTGGTGATTTGCATTCATTGTGCATATCGCCACCCAGTGGGCAGGGAGGAGAATTTATAGTGTAGTCATATAGAGCACGCAAAGAGTGTTTTCTCTTCTCTGATATGTTAGATTTGTAATTTAAGCTTATAATTATTCTACGAGTCAAATTAATTTACTATACATATGTCAACGCCCTACAAACAATACACCTAAAAGCACACACATTACATTGTAAAACTACAATGACACATACTACACTCTCCTAACACGCACACACGCACGCACACACACACGCACGCACGCACACACACACACACACGTGCACACACACACACACACACACACACACACACTTTCATTATGTGGTTCATGTCTATTTGTGATCTATATTTCATAGTCTGCATTTTAAAGGAGGACAGGAAGTTGGCAGTTGGCCCATACACAGCAGACAGTGAGTTTATCAAGAGTTGTCTTCAGTGATAAAACATATGGTCGTTGGACACCTAACATAACAACAATACTTACTGTGTTGTCAGAGGCACTGAACTATCCAAAAGCTGCATGTGCATTTTTGAAGTCAGTATTGACTGTGACTTTGTACCAATTGTATTAACTTTATACCAAACAATTTCCTCTGGCTCTTTACCCTTAATTTACATAAAACATTATAGCTCATCTATCCACAGGAAGGCTGATTGTCTCAAGCTCAAATAGCGTGTTTGGCATTTTCACTGTGTTTTGTCACACATAATGATGTGGCATGTGGCAGAAGTCACTACTGTCACTGTTCTACTGCTCAAGCGTGACTGAATACTGCAGTGTCATACTTTGATTAATTTTTTTTTTTTCTTTACTAAACAGACATAAGGTCTCCCATGATGCCAGATGTATTGGGCTTGTGACTGTCTTTGGATTTGCAGAAGAACACCCAGCTTTGTTTTCCCTATGTTTGTGGTTAGACCGGAATACTTCCAGTTTTCAGTTACTTTATGACTGATCTGGGGAAGTTTACTCACCCTCATGTTGTTCCAGACCTTTATGACTTTCTTTCGTGGAACTCAAAAGGAGATGTTATTAGGCAGAATTAGAGCCTTAGTCTCCATTCACTTTTATTGTATCGAAAAATTATGCATTAAAAGTGAATGTTCTATTGTGTTTCACAAAAGAAATAGAGTAATATGGGTTTGGAAAAACATGAAGGTGAATGAATGATGACAGACTTTCAGTTTTTTGGTGAACTATTCCTTTAAATCAAAGAAAAATTTAAAACAATGTTCTGACCATGTGTCTAATTTGGTAATCTCAGAGACTGATTGAGACTAGAGTTTCTGTAGGATCATTACACATGTTTCCATTCAATGTAAGTCAGAATATTCCCCATTAGACATTTCAACAAATATTACAGACCATTAGATTGCTTGAGCAGCACACGTATTTCCTATAGAAACAGGAACAAGGGCCCTGATATTAAATTAGCCAATTGCCTGTAGTCAAAGCCATGAACATGATTTGCTACTTGGTATTGTTTTTCAGAATTGGTATTAGAAGGAGGGACATTCTTATTCTAGGGAGCATTTGATTGGACAAAATTTGTGAGTACAAGATGAGTCATCAATATATTTGGTTCATTTTCATGGAACAGAAAGACAGTAAAAGTTAAATTTGTCTATTTGTTTCTTATCAATGCTCAGGAGAACACAAATATGGGTGGCTTCAATGCTAACAAATATGGACTAATATACTCAAAGCTCCAATTCTGATTGGGGTCAAACAAACAGAGAACTTAAGAGAAATTTTCTCTGAAATCATGCTGAGATACTTTAAATCTACATTCTATTTGAAAATTCATGCGGAAAGGTGTTATTTGAGTGTTAGGCAAGATTCACAAATAATCCCATGTTTTATTAGTTCTACTCAATTCGTTTTTACAAGCATATCTTTTCAGCATCAGTAATGCTCCCATCAGTCAATGTCATGCAAAGCGGTTTGGTGCCTCTGCCCAGCAGAGATTTACAATAAGGCACAGAAACACTACTGTTATTCCTGGCAGATATGGTTTTTATGTTGCTATAGCATCTTCAATTTTAATTGGATATGTCGATCACGTTGGCAGATAATTTTAGAATATATATTTTGTAAAATTTTAAATAATTAGTTGCTACCCCCAGAACATCCAAATCTAAGGTTTATATATAACTTAAAATCTGTTAGGAATATTGAATTATTTTCTAGAAAGTCTCACATTTACTGTATCTTAAAGTTTTGCATAATTATTCAACTTCTGTGAGAATGTGACAAAACATAAATGCACATATACTGTACTGGACTTTGTTTTTGATATGATTTCTATGATCATTTCAAAAGTCAAAAATAATATTATTAGAATGTATTTATTTTTTATCTTGCTACCTGCCTGAAATGATATTTCTGTGGTAATGAGGAGCCTTTCATTGCTCATGTTTGGAGTTTCTGAAAATTATTATTTGCTTTGTTCAATGTCACCTTTCTCATAATAGCTACATTTTTATCTGGCTGGCATTTTATCTGGAAACACAACACTAAATACGTTTTAAATCTATAATTAACTGAATAGACAGACAGGAAGTATGGGTGGAATTATTATAATGCATTTGAAATATGAAGGATGAGTTGTATGGACTACTTTTATGACACATTTGAATGATTTAGTAAGCTATGAAGTGAGTCACTATAAACTGCTATTGCCGTGATGTGGCAGGGCGGAGGGCCGGGCCGGTCCGTGATGCTGCACACCCGAGCCCTAATCAGGCTGATAAAGCCAGAGTGGGATAAAGGTGACCGGAGGTGTCAGCTCGATAGAGAGAGAACAATGGACAGCTGCCCGTCATGTGTTTGTCTTTTTTTCATCATTAAACTATTATTTATAATGTTAAGCCAGTGCTCGCCTCCTCCTTTCCATTTAACTTTATTACAATGGAATTCAGAGATCGTGACATTCTTTAAAATATAGGCTCCTCTTTTGTTTTAAAGAATAAAACAAGTTATATGGGTTTTGAACATTGTAAGGGTGTATAAATAATGACAGAATTTTTCCCTTTAAGCTCTTCAAATGTGGACCTGGGTTGCTTTGTACTAAAAGAATAATGAAAGTGAGAGCAGATAATTATTTGTTATGAAGAGGGCAGACGAGGGAGTAAGGATCCAGATGCAGCTTTATTAGAATATCAAAAGTAAAGGCAAGTACAAAAACAGGAACGAATGAAACCTCCACGAGGGGAGAATAAAGAAATGAACATAAGACAACATGAGGAATCTAGCAAGGAGGGCTTAGGCAGGAACACGGACCAAAGCAGGATTCGGGACAGAGCTTCAAACATCTAACATCAAACAACGACCGACAAAGGACAAGGTGAACATCAGGGCTAAAATACAAAACAAGGGAAAACATAAACCAATGGACAAACAGAACTCAAAACAAGATAACAAGGCACTTAACAGAAACCAATGATGAGGCTAGAACAGAGAGTAAAGTAATTAAACAATAAACCAATGAGGACCGGACACATGGACGAGGAGGGAAGACAGGACATGACAAAACTTCAAAATAAGAGTGCATAAAACAGAAAGCAATACGGAACATAAAAGGTGCCAAAACTCAAAGAGTGCATAAACAAAGAACAATGTGGAACATAAAGAGTGCCAAAAACTGAAATAAAAAGGTAAACAAACCAAAGACGGTGTGGGTCGTTACAGAGCCCCCCCTTTAAGGAGCGGATCCCAGACGCTCCTAATCAAAAGGAGCAAAACGACAACGAAAAACGAGAACGAACAGGCAGATCTAGGGAACACAAGGGGCACAGAGGGACAAGACATGGACAGGAAGACAGAGACAGAACAGGTGGGTGGCCAGAAGACCAAGGAGGCCGGGTAGGTGCCCAGGGGACAACTTGAAGGAGGGGACCGGGTCGGGGGGCATCCATAGAGCAGGGACTGGGTCAGGAGGCCGGGGAGGTGGCCGTAGGGCAGGGATCGGGTCAGGTGGCCAGGGAGGCAGCCCCATGGCAGGGACTGGGTCTGGAGGCCGGGGAAGTGGCCGTAGGGCAGGGATCGGGTCAGGTGGCCAGGGAGGCAGCCCCATGGCAGGGACTGGGTCTGGAGGCCGGGGAAGTGGCCGTAGGGTAGGGATCGGGTCAGGGGGTCTGGGGGTCGGCCACAAGGCTAGGGCAGGGTCAGGAGGCTTTGGAGATGGCCTCAGGACTGGGACAGGGTCAGGAGGCCAAGGAGAAGGCCACGGGATAGGGTCAGAAGGCCAGGGAGGAGGCCGCGAGACAGGGTCAGAAGGCCAGGGAGGAGGCCACAGGACAGGGTCAGAAGGCCAGGGAGGAGGCCACAAGGCAGGGTCAGAAGGCCTGGGAGGAGGCCACAAGGCAGGGTCAGAAGGCCTGGGAGGAGGCCACAAGGCAGGGTCAGAAGGCCTGGGAGGAGGCCACAAGGCAGGGTCAGAAGGCCTGGGAGGAGGCCACAAGACAGGGTCAGAAGGCCTAGAAGGAGGCCACACGACAGGGTCAGAAGGCCTGGGAGGAGTCAAGGAGGCCCCCAGGGACGGTGCCATGGTGGGCGGTGACCAAGGAGGCTTGGAAGGTCCTGGGGTTTTAGTAGGCGAAGGCAGAGCCGTGGGAGGCGGAGCAGACAGAGCCATGGAAGGCGGAGCAGACAGAGCCGTGGAAGGCGGAGCAGCTGCAGGCAGAGCCGAGGCAGTCCTCTGAGGCGGAGACCTGGGGGACTCTGGCAGCAGAGGCGCGGAGGGCTCGGGAGACAGGGGTGTGGAAGGCTCGGGTGGCTGAGGCGTGGGAGGCCTTGACCTTGGTCTCGAAGGCTCGAGAGGCAGTGCGCTGGGTGACTCGAGAGGCGGAGCGCTGGGAAGCTCTGGAGGCGGAGCGCTGGGAAGCTCTGGAGGCGGAGCGCTGGGAGGCGGAGCTCTGGGAGGCGGAGCTCTGGGAGGCGGAGCTCTGGGAGGCTCGGGAGGCGGAGCTCTGGGAGGCGGAGCTCTGGGAGGCTCGGGAGGCGGAGCGGGCAGAGCCGTGGCAGGCAGAGCGGGCAGAGCCGTGGCAGGCAGAGCGGGCAGAGCCGTGGAAGGCTCTGGTGGCAGAGGCGTGGCAGGCTCTGGTGGCAGAGGCGTGGCAGGCTCTGGTGGCAGAGGCGTGGCAGGCTCTGGTGGCAGAGGCGTGGCAGGCTCTGGTGGCAACGGTCTCAAAGGCTCGAGAGGCGGAGCTGTGGAAAGCTCTGGAGGCGGAGCTGTGGAAAGCTCTGGCTCTTGGACGGTCGAGGCTACAGGCTCTGGCTCTTGGACGGTCGAGGCTACAGGCTCTGGCTCTTGGACGGTCGAGGCTACAGGCTCTGGCTCTTGGACGGTCGAGGCTACAGGCTCTGGCTCTTGGACGGTCGAGGCTACAGGCTCTGGCTCTTGGACGGTCGAGGCTACAGGCTCTGGCTCTTGGACGGTCGAGGCTACAGGCTCTGGCTCTTGGACGGTCGAGGCTACAGGCTCTGGCTCTTGGACGGTCGAGGCTACAGGCTCTGGCTCTTGGACGGTCGAGGCTACAGGCTCTGGCTCTTGGACGGTCGAGGCTACAGGCTCTGGCTCTTGGACGGTCGAGGCTACAGGCTCTGGCTCTTGGACGGTCGAGGCTACAGGCTCTGGCTCTTGGACGGTCGAGGCTACAGGCTCTGGCTCTTGGACGGTCGAGGCTACAGGCTCTGGCTCTTGGACGGTCGAGGCTACAGGCTCTGGCTCTTGGACGGTCGAGGCTACAGGCTCTGGCTCTTGGACGGTCGAGGCTACAGGCTCTGGCTCTTGGACGGTCGAGGCTACAGGCTCTGGCTCTTGGACGGTCGAGGCTACAGGCTCTGGCTCTTGGACGGTCGAGGCTACAGGCTCTGGCTCTTGGACGGTCGAGGCTACAGGCTCTGGCTCTTGGACGGTCGAGGCTACAGGCTCTGGCTCTTGGAACGGGGCCATGGAGGATGGAGACTGGTGAGCGGAAGCCCCTCCTCTTCTCCTCCTCTTCCTGGCAGAGGAGGCTGGCAACGCCGGCTCTGGGACGGACGAGGCTGGCAACGCCGGCTCTGGGACGGACGAGGCTGGCAACGCCGGCTCTGGGACGGACGAGGCTGGCAACGCCGGCTCTGGGACGGACGAGGCTGGCAACGCCGGCTCTGGGACGGACGAGACTTCCAGCTCGTTGGCCGTGGCAGGCGTGGGCGTTGGCTCGTTGGCCGTGGCAGGCGTGGGCTCGTTGGCCGTGGCAGGCGTGGGCGCTGGCTCGTTGGCCGTGGCAGGCGTGGGCGCTGGCTCGTTGGCCGTGGCAGGCGTGGGCGCTGGCTCGTTGGCCGTGGCAGGCGTGGGCGCTGGCTCGTTGGCCGTGGCAGGCGTGGGCGCTGGCTCGTTGGCCGTGGCAGGCGTGGGCGCTGGCTCGTTGGCCGTGGCAGGCGTGGGCGCTGGCTCGTTGGCCGTGGCAGGCGGAGACCGGGAAGCAGAAGCCTTTCCTCTTCTCCTCCTTCTCCTGGCGGATGGGGTTGTCAACGCTAGCCCTGGGACAGACGAGACTGGGGGTGCGTTGGCCGTGGCAGGCGTGGGACACCCAGGGGACCTGCCCGGAATCGAGAGAGGCGGCTCCCCTGCAGCGTAAGTCTCCACAAATAAGTCCACATACTCCTGCCAGGTGCAATCCTCGATCTCCGGCAAGATCCTCCATGGGCGGACGGGTACATTGTACCGGTAGATACTCTTTAGTGCCTGGTCGTCCAAACCGGAGCAGCTGGCCACGTTGGAGAAGAAATAGGAGAACTCACGGACGGTCAGGTTTGCCCTAGCAAGCTCCACGAGAAAAGCTGCTGGATCCATTATTCGGGTCGGTCGTTCTGTTATGAAGAGGGGAGACGAGGGAGTAAGGATCCAGATGCAGCTTTATTAGAATATCAAAAGTAAAGGCAAGTACAAAAACAGGAACGAATGAAACCTCCACGAGGGGAGAATAAAGAAATGAACATAAGAAGACAACACGAGGAATCTAGCAAGGAGGGCTCAGGCAGGAACACGGACCAAAGCAGGATTCGGGACAGAGCTTCAAACATCTAACATCAAACAACGACCGACAAAGGACAAGGTGAACATCAGGGCTAAAATACAAAACAAGGGAAAACATAAACCAATGGACAAACAGAACTCAAAACAAGATAACAAGGCACTTAACAGAAACCAATGACGAGGCTAGAACAGAGAGTAAAGTAATTAAACAATAAACCAATGAGGACCGGACACATGGACGAGGAGGGAAGACAGGACATGACAAAACTTCAAAATAAGAGTGCATAAAACAGAAAGCAATACGGAACATAAAAGGTGCCAAAACTCAAAGAGTGCATAAACAAAGAACAATGTGGAACATAAAGAGTGCCAAAAACTGAAATAAAAAGGTAAACAAACCAAAGACGGTGTGGGTCGTTACATTATTCATTAATTCAAGTAAAAAAAACATCACCATTGGTGGTGGTGTTTGGGGGGTACTGCCAGATGGAAGTACCTGAAATGAATCATGAAGGGGGTGGAAAATGTCCAATGTAATAGCAGAAGCTTTCCTTTTGACTACCACAATGTAAAGATCAGAGAGTGGTATTTGATGCTTTCAAATAATTTTACCAGCTAGCTTTATAATTCTTGACAATTTGTTCTTTTTTTTTGACAGTTAAAGAGTTAAACCAAGATACAATGTTAAAAGTGAGTTCAGATTTAATCAGTGATTTGTACACAACTCCTAAAATGTCCTTTTCAACATTGAAGCATCTCAATTTTCTCAATAAACTTATTTAATAAAATTAGTTTGTCATTTCAACCTTATAGTGAACCGAAGAAATGTGTGATGCTGTATAACTGCAGCAGTCACAACGCTTTTTAACATGTAAAAAACGGGCTGGCAAAACTGCTAAAAACATATAGATTCTATTCATTTACCTTTTGATCAGTTTCTAATGAGATTCAAACTGATAGTCTTTAAGTGGCTTCCTCCTACATTAAAGCTTCAGTTATGATATAAATGATTCCTAAAATGGTATTCTCCTGCTCGGTTCCTCCAGAGCAGTTTCTCCTATTTTAAAGAACCAGTACTGATATAAATGATTTCAGAGGAATACAGAATAAATCAAAAAGTAACAATTTATTTGCCAGGTAAGATTTAAAACACAAGATAAAGAAACAAGTCAAAAGAACATACCTGACAATTGAGAACTACATGTAATTGCAAAGCATGGGAAATCTGAATGCAGATTTCTGTTATTAAAGTTACACACAGTGAGGTGTGCAGGATCGTCTGACTACAGAGAACCCTGAGCTCTGGGCCAGCCTTCCTTAAATATCCAGACAGAATACACATTGTGTACCAAATGGTATTGTCCTTTGAGAATTTGGGAGTGAATGGGTTCTTGGCTTCCTGGTGTTAAACCTTCAAGGAGGGGTATAGATCTCCAGAGTTATTCAATATTTGGCAAAGACCTTATAACTTTGTTGTCATTGAGTTTTATAAACCTGGGGACAAAACACTATACCAGACGCACTGAGACATTTGAAATGATACCAAACATGTTACACTATTTACATTATTTGTATACATCAGATATGGTCTCTTGTTACATACAGATATTAGGTGAGTTTGAGGTGATTCTGTGCTGAGGGGGAATGGATGAGGAAGAGAGGGGAGAGAATGGGACAGATGTGGAAGGGCAACAATGAGGTGTGAATTTGCAGTCTTCGCTCAGTGGGGTGTGGTGCCTCAGGAAGACACATTGGCACCCTGCCTTACACATATATGGTCTTTTGTTACATACAGATAATAGGTGAGCTTGAGGTGATTCTCCTCTGAAGGGGAATGGATGAGGAGGAGAGGGGAGAGAATGGGACAGATGTGGAAGGGCAACAATGAAGTGTGAATTTGCAGTCTTCGCCCAGTGGGGTGTGGTGCCTCAGGAAGAGATGCTAATTGTGAGAGAGTTCATTTGTTGATTTTCTCGAAGATCATACATTTGCTCTTTGCCTTTGAATGTAAACACATTGGCACCCAGCCTTACAAACATTACAATTGTCTCTGTCATATTTAATTTCAATATCAATATGAATATTTTATGATACTAATTCCACATTATTTATGGCAACAATAGATCCAAATTTAGCATTGTTTATTTAAACTGACAACGGAGGCCAATTTCTCCAAAGATATGCAGCACTGTCCAATAAGGGTTATATGAAAATTGTGTTGGCCTTTGTGATGATATGTGATATCGCCTATTAGAGCAACTTACTAAGAGGTTGTTAGGTGTTGTTTGAATGCTGTATCTTTACACTGGCACTGCCTTTATTAACCCCATCCTGACATGCACCACAAGCTATTAGTTTCACAGTGTAATGGATTATATCCTCTCACACTATGCCTTAAAACAGAGAAGATAAATTCACTGCAGCCTAACTTTATTCCCAGGTGTCTTTGCTGACTTAAACCTTATATCAAGTTCAACCAAGCTTTGGTTGTCAAGATACAGTTTATACATTACAAGTGCCTTAACTAATACAAGGTATGTTTGTACATAGTATTCTCTTTGATAGTTAAGTGGGCTTTTATCTGAAAGAGAAGTCTGATTGTCATCACGCACACTGCTACTTACTGATTTTTTTTTTTAAAGCATTGGGTCTCACTATACTTACTGCACTATATAGACTATATGTTTCTGCCAAATCAAATAGAGAGGTTGAGCATGAATTATGGTAAAAGTTGTGGGGGTGGGGTGAAGGGAAGTGGGCTGGGGGTGTTGGGGGTCCTCCTTTAAAATGACAGTTATTGATGACATTTTCAATGCAGTTCACTCAAAGTCATACCCATTTTCTGCATGCACAGAACATTCTCATATTTTATCAATACTTTGTTCAACAGCCTGTGGCCAATATGATGACCATAACCATTTATTGTTTTGTTCTCACTGTTGTAGAGTATTTCTGTGGAGTATTTCATATTTCTGTCCCTCGACCTGCGAAAACATTAAGAAAGGTTTTGCTAAATTAATTGTATGTATTCTGCTCGACCTGTAGCCTGAGCATCTCTCTCCATGCATATGCCATTCCGCTCCATTACAAACCTGTCTGAACACATTAAACCTTGGTGCTGAGTCTTCCTACCTGTCCATTTAGGCTGAAAGGAACAAGACTGGCACCTCAAAACTGTTCGTGGTCCTGTATGGCAATTGGCAAATGCAGTTTATGAACCGTTTATGAGCCCTGTAATCTTATTGCACCAAGAGTGCCAATATTTAGCATAACAGCATTGGGACACTTTTTAGATTTTTCTTTCTGTGTTTCACACATGCTGCCACTAGTGGGAATGGACGAATCACGGACGAATCACAGATGTGCTGATATACAGTTCAGCAGTGCTCTTGCTAGTGGGATATTGATTAAAAAGGATTAAAGTAGAATTATGTTTTTTTTTTCTATCTGATGCTATACATAAAGCAGAAAACTGTATACAGATTAAAAAGGGGTTTAGGACAAGACATGAAATGTTTCAGCACTAATCTTGGTACCCTATAAAAAGCAATGGTGCTTTCTAGATGCATGAAAGCAGGCACGTGCACACTTAGACATCAAAGGGGGCTTGAGCACCTGCCCTTTTTCTTCCTCGAGAGAAAGTGACCTTTTTTGTGGGATGCTTTTTTTTTTTTAAATGAATATATATATATTCATGTATTCAGGGAATTCCTGTTTGCGAATAGCTTCCCTGTCAAACAAATATATTCATTCAATAAAAAATCTAAATATCAGGTCGGGAGATCCGATTCCAATGCCCTCCCTCCCTCCCTCTCTCGCTCTCTCTCTCTCTCTCCATCCACATCTCCGAGGAGCAGTGCAGCACACATCAGCACATAAGACACACAGACAGGCAGACGGGCAGGCAGCAGCCCCTCCCAGCTCCTATCCCAGTTGTGTTTTTCTTGGATTGTGTGGAGGTGAGTGGTGATGAACAAAAGACAAAGCTACCAGTGCCTCGAATTTACAGCTAATTAGCCAAAAGCCAAAAGGCAAATATAGTTAACTTGTGTCTTGCTAACATGCATGACTCATTAGCTAATAGCTAATGTAATAAGTTAGCTAAAGCTTAGCTAAGGCAATATATCATGGCCATACAGGCTAATGTTCTGTAATTAATGGAGACACTACAGGTAAATACATCAAATTTGTGTCTAATAACGCCATCACAATCTCCATACTGATATGCAAATTAGGCGTTAACTAATTAAAATGCGCTAATTTGCATACATTTGACAAGGCACTGAAGGTGAATAGGATAAACAAAATAACTAAAGCATATCATCCATAAAGCATATGACATATTCCAATAACACCAAAATAATTAAAATGATTTATTGCCTTGTGCAAAATAAACAAATTATTTGTGAAACTATGTCACTCACCTTGGTGCAGTCATTTATTCTAAATATATACTTGAAACTAGTAGCATAGAAAACATGCACATTGTGGCATAGTTTCCTTTGCTGTTGCTTGCTCTTGTGATAAACATAGTGAATACTAAAGAAAACCATGTTCTATGTGTGAACTGATTATTTTGAAGAAATCTGTTGAGTATAAAACAATTGTGCGAGTGTGATGGATTTAAAATAAATTGGTAAGGAAGTCAGAGTTCCTTAAAAGTTCCTAGTTGTTTAAAACTAGTTTTTAAAATAAATAATTAGGAGAAGTGCCCTTTTTTCCACTTGAGCCCCTCAACCCCCAATGTCAGTGCACATCCTTGCATGAAAGCACACCATAATTAGCACCAGGACATTACAGTCTATTTCACTTAAACTCTTGTCCTGCTTATGTTAGAACATGTACATGAACAGCTGCTCCTCTGGTAACCTGTTGCCATGGAACAAGGCATGTGTACATGCTCAGAGGGGGTGGAATAAGAAAATGGGTAATGAGTCAGAGAAGTCTAACAGCATTTCAAAAGCAGGAGAGAAAAATGTCATATTGCATTATAGACATACATGGCCACAAGCTCCATTTCAAGGGATAGTTTACACAAAAAAACAATTCTGTCATTTTTTACTTACACTCATGTTGTTCCAACCACGTATGACTTTCTCACTTGATCTACAAAAAGTCTGCCTTCTTCATTTTTTTGCTCCATGGCAGAAATGGTGAGTAAATTATGGCCCAATTGTCATTTTTGGGTGAACTATTCCTTTAGAATATAAACATAAATATTTTATCAACATTATTTCCTACAGAAATAATTAACATATATTTATTCTAATTTAACAAGTTTACTGTGTACACTGAGTGACATTGATTAATCTTTTCACTTCAGCAGAATGCATACAGTTAAGCCAAAGAAGACCATTGGGGTGTTAACGTGAGAGTGAGCATTGCCTGACATGCTTCTGTGGGCTTGACAATCCACATGTTTCACAGACACAGTATTAAATCTGAATGCCTTGAAACATTTAACAAACCATTAAACTGCATTAGCAATAGTCATATTCTGATACGCACTGAAGCTATATCAGTATAAATGTGATAGCGTTCTGCAGCAGAAAGCAGGTGCAGAGCTTGTCCTGTTAGCAGGGCAACAGCAGCCAAGCAAATATGCTCGACCTGCCATGTTGGATGGGCGTCTCCAGTCTCAAGGGGCCCCTGGAAGCCGAGCTCAGATGTGAGCTGCATGTGCTGATGAGCATAACCTCAATAAATCAACCTAGATCAGGGCTCTGGAACCTGGATACAGAAACACAGGGATGCTGAGGTTTTGAAGGCATGCCGGTCGTGTGGTTTAGAGCATGTTGGTCCTTCAGGAGGGAATACATTTCTGTGAATAATGCTAGAGAATTTTTTTTTCTTGAACTGTATTTTTTTTTTATGCAAGTTAGCTAAGTCTGTGTAATGTGTAAAATTCTTGTGTAGATCAAATTCTCAGAGTCAAGCACACAGTTGAATACTGATCTGATTACATAACAAATTAAAGACTATCCCCTTGTGAGAAGAAATTGTCACATTATTGTGAACAATACTCATGAACCCTGTTTACACTAGGTATTAAGATGCATCTTGTGCAGAGGTGCAAAAAACGTATATGCAAGGTATGCAACACATAGAGGTGCCATGTGAAGGGAGTGCCGTCAGCCCACTAAAGGGGATGCATCAATCCCCCCACTCAATGCTTATAAGGGACTCCTGATGGCCAGTCCGCACCTGGTCGGCCCCAAAGTGCGTCGGCCCACCGGGAAAATACCCGGTATGCCAAATTACCAGTCCAGCCCTGGGTTTGGGGCTATAGTTGATAAAATATCCTGTTGACTGTATTACATGATTTAAAACTAAAAATACAACTTGCTTTTGGCACCACTCTACGGTAAATTCACCTGGAAACTACAGCTTAGATGAGCAAATTTTGTAAAGGGATAGTTAACCCAAAAATGAAAATTCAGAACACAAATTATGATTTTTAGAAGGATATTTAAATTTTCTTTTGGTCCATACAATGCATGTGAATGGGTGCCAAAATGTTGATGCTCCAAAAAGCACATTAATACATCATAAAAGTAATCCATACGACTCCAGTGTTTTAATCCACATATTCAGAAGTGATATGATAGTTGTGGCTGAGAAGAAGATACATTTTTAAATAATTTTTTCCTTCTTGTTTTTGAATCACAAAAACACACACCTATAATATAGCTTCTGAAGATATTAGTTTAACCACTGGAGTTGTATGGACTATTTTTATTTTGATTTTTTATGAGCTTCAAAATTTTGGTACCAATTCACTTCATTGTATGGATCTATAGAGCTGAGATATTCTTCTAAAAATCTTAATTTATGTTCAACATTAGAAAGAAAGTCATACACATTTGGGATGTTATAATGTTAAGAAAATTATGAGATAATTTTCATTTTTGGGTGAACTATTGCTTTAAAAAAACAATACCAGCTGCGGCCACTGGGGACAGTATTTCAGATTTCGGGAAGAACAGACCCACAGAACAGCTGACATCAGTTGTCAGGTCCACCCCATCTGATGTTAATGTTTCTTTTGAGACATAAATCTCCACAATTTTTAAACATTTCCCAAATTTGATGACAGGGGAGGTTAGCCCATCACGATCACACGAGAAGTCCGCATGCTGTTTCCGAAAGTTCTGGAACTCTAGGATTAGCGACAGTATTCCAACTCACTGACATGAGGCATTTCCAACCAGATATTTTTGCATTGGTTTCAGTGTTTTTACTTTTCCAAGTAGCTCTATTGGCAGCGTGATGCATTAGTAGGGTGATAGACCCAGGTTCCTATCCACGTTGAAACCAAGAGGTAATCGTGTTTGCATAATTAATGATGAGCGGTAATTGGAGGTTGCACTTTTCCCCATAACATTTCATTTTCTCCACTTCTGGTTAGGTTTAGGTTTGGGTTGGGTGGTAGAGTCCATAAAATATGCATTCCTCTTCAGTGTATTACATCCTGTACAGCTGAAAAGAACTCGCATCACAACTAGCTTTGGCAACATCTCCTGGACATAAACAAAGCTCACCCGTGTCTATACGCCCTACAACACTTCCTGTTTTGGCCACTGGGGGCAGCATTTACATTTTTTTTCAGCATATACTGATTTTTGATAAAGAAAAGTTGACCTACTCTTTTGAGTTCACTGTGAGATCAGGTTGGTTAGCCGCACTGGGGCTGAGAGTGCGGTAAACTCTACTCTGCATTTGGTAAATGTCCCTGCGCTGTAGGACATGAATTATTAAAGACAACATATTGCAGCAGAGCAGAGGAAGAGAATTGTTGTGATAGCTACTGTGCTTAGCGTGGCTACTTCTTGAAGAGTTTGCATTCAGTTGCATTGCAAATTAGCCTACAGTCTTTCAAAATATCACTTTCTGTGGTGCTTCTAAAATTTATTGCAAATAGATTGCACCAGAACAATTAAGACACTGGGTGACAAATGAGTCAGTCCATTCTAAATATATTTCCACATTCAGAAAATGCATGGCAGATTATTTCCTTTCTTATAAAAGCAAAGAATTAGCTGCACCGCACAACCTTCAGTTATTATAAAAAAGAATCATGACATTACCCATCATTACATGTCAAGTCAATCACAACCTGAAATAAAAAGTAAAGCTTTGACATGTATATTTGATGGTGACATATCAAAGCAAAACAATTCAACTCTCTCTGTGAAATCAAACAATTAGAAAGCAGGTATGACAAAAATCCACTTTCCATTTCACTGATGTCCCAACTCTCCATTGAAATTCACTGGACACACAGTCTTATAAGAGAACGACATCTCCAGTCAGCTCAGTTCTTTCGAGATGAGGATTATTGTGATGAAACTGTGGTGTGGAGTGGTGGCCATTATCAGCCCCAAGCACTGAGAGAGGGGTTCTCCCACCATTGCTCATTCATTACAAAGAGTCTTTCAGTGAAAAGATGAATTTAAAATATGAGTGCTAACATGCTATTTTAACCTGATAATTGTTTTTGTCCCTGATTAGATGTAAAAATGCAGAACAAATTACAGATGTTTTCTAATTAAGCTTTGTCATATTCACTAAGTACAGCAAGCCTGACCATACACCTGAGACAGGGAGCAATTGAAAGTGAAATAGAGGTAAAGTGAGAATCAGAATAGATGTGCCAGCCATCTTACTCTCTCTCTTCCTCTCCTGCTCTAGTTGCCTTGTGTCTTGTTAGCAAACACCCAGCTGTGAGTCTCATCTCATTTAGTTTTGACAGAAAAAGAGCTGTGTGGGTTTTGACAGAATATTTGTCTCTGTTGCTGTGTTGAGTTCTAACTTTAAGTTTGCAGTAGTTTCTCTGAGTCAAAGCTGCTTTTTGTCAATTGTCTGTGCCAACCTCCAATCTCCACTGGAGCCTTTATGAGAGACAGCAGAGAATGACAAATCCTGTTGTGTTTTACATGTTAATACTTAATTTGGAACTAATATGGGAGACTAGAGTCATTTACACTTTTCTTGACCTACTTCTTCAGGCATGTTTCCTGACATAAAGCTGGATTCTTTGATCTACACATTCATGCCTATGGTGTGCAGAGATTTATATAGAAAGTATTTTATATACTGTACATATAGGCCAGTATGCATTCTGGGAAGAGTATTGAGAAAAAAAGCAAAACAGTTTTTACAAAAATTTGTTTGCAGATACCTGTACAGTACTTGGTTTTTGTCCATATTGACAATTTATGCATTTTATCAGCAAATAATTACACATGTTTAGGGCTTTTGGGATTATTTAACATTGCAGGTATTCTGTTAATTAATATTACACTGAAAACATGTTAGCCTAAAATATGTGCTTAATGTGGTAACATCTAAATGAACTGGGTTTTTTTCAAGATAAAAATATATTGTTTAACATGTTTGAAATAACAGGACTACATTAGGTGGCACCAACAAAAAGGGTTAGATCATGTAGAAATAGCACCTTAAAGGGATAGTACACCCAGAGATGAAAATTCTCTCATTATTAACTCACCCTCATGCCACCCCAGATGTGTATGACTTTCTTTCATCTGCTGAACTCAAATTTAGAATTTTAGAATTATTTCACAGCTCTTTTGGTCTATACAATTTAAGCTCCAAAAATCACATAAATCAGCATACAAGTAGTCCATACATCTCCAGTGGTTTAATCAATGTCTTCTGAAATGATATGATAGGTGTGGGTGTGAAACAGATCAATATTTAAATCCTTTTTTATTATAAATTCTGCTCTCTGCTCAGTCAATCTCCACTTTAACTTTCACATTCTTCTTGTGGTTTTGGTGATTCACATTCTTCATACATTTCACCCCCTAATAGGCAGGGAAAGTTACCTAAATATTAATCTGTTTCTCTCCCACACCTATCATATCACTTCTGGAGATATGGATTAAAACACTGGAATCATATAGATTACTTTTTTGCTGCCTTTATGTACTTTTTGGAGCATGCAATTTTTGACACCCATTGACTTGCTTTGTGAGGACCTACAGAGCTGAAATATATTTTTTCAAAATGTTTTAATTTGTGTTCTGCAGAAGAAAGAAAGTCATACACATATGGGATAGCATGAGTAAATGAGAGAATTTCAATTTTTGGGAGACTATCGCTTTAAGGTAACAACTGCCTTCGTCAGTCCAACTTTTTGCTGGAAAACAAGAAAACAAAAATCCCTACATTTGTTTACATACATAACAACAGATCCAGGTTTTTTGTTTTGGTCAAATCGGTTCAAGGCAAAGAGACAGAGGGAGGAGCGCAGTGGAAAATATCATGTGGTGTCTAGCCACATTGTTGCTATGACACATGTTGTTAGAGTCAGTCTTTAAAGTTAGAGATCAATAGAACAGTGAGAGGTTCTCAACCCAAGAGGGGGCAGCAAATAGAGCTTCACAAATTTAAGCTCACGGCTCATAAATTGGAGAGCCAAACATCTCCACAGTCAGAGAGCTTTGTCAAAAGAGTTCTGTTAGAGCACAGTGGGCGGCCTTTTTCAATTCACATTACACTGTTAATTCTGGTCCACTTATCTAATTGAGTTATGATATTTAACATACAGTACAGTAATAGCACCGGAGCTCTTTACTGTTTGTATCACTCTGCTTTTCTGTGTTAGAGGCATTCCAGATAGGCTTGCAGTCTGTGCATTGCTTGTTATCACCAATTGATCCTGCTTTAGCTGCGTTGGGAACAATTTTTGGTTGCAAAGCAAAATAACTGACCCTATTGTGTCTAACATGTAAGTTACTCTATATATATTTTTTTCATTTTCTCCCCTTTTCTCCCTAATTTGGATTGCCCAATTCTCACTACTTAGTGTGTCCTTGTGGTGGCACGGTTACTCACCTAGTCTGAGTTGCCTCTGCTTCTGAGACCATCAATCAGTGCATTTTCAAACTCGTGACTCCAGGGGTGGTAGTGAATGTCAATACTCGCTGAGCTTCCCAAGCCCTCCCTAAGTTACTCTATATTAACTTAATAAAAAGTAGTACTGAATTTTAGTACAACATTGTACATTAGACAAAATGTGCTCATTCTTCCATGTGAACACATGGGATCCTATAGGTTTCGGCTCAGAGCTGATCGTTGAAGTAATTTTCTCTACACTGTAAAAACCATATTCAGTCATATTAAATATTTTTTTACTTGAATATTATAATTTTTTATTTAGATGTTACCATATGACATTTGAGGTTACCTCAATTTTTTAGTGAATCTGAAACTCACTACTGTTTTACAACTGTAACAATTCCTTTCTAATCTTTCCAGAAGCATTGTCTGATGCCCTCTGCTGACCATCGCTGAATTGGCCTGTCAAAAAGACATACTCTGTTATTTCAATTTTAATGTTTTTTTTTTTTTTTTTTTTTTTTTTTGCAGTTCAGTTTTCCTTCAATTCAGTTTATAAAAGGAATGTGATTTTAAATCTGGATGTACAGAGCATTTCAAGGCACATTTCAGATTTCTGTATAATAATGAGATTTTTAGTGGAAGAAAAACAATTAGAGATATGCATTTTCTGCATACCTCATGATACATTTTTTGTGACTCATTGATTTCCCTAAAAAGTACTGTGCTGATACCATTATACAATGGTAGTATCATGGTAATACAGATGGTACTTTAATACAATATGTCACTGAATTATTATATTCGTATACCATGCTATTTACTTCAGGGAATAACACGGTATTGTCAATGTTAAAAAACATGACAATATCAAATTTAAATGTTTTGTAGCCAAAAACTAGTTAATGCTAATCATTTAAAAAAAGAAACAGAATAAACAACCTAACATCCAACAGAAGGTACATTAGTCAATGCTATAAAGTGCTATATTAATATAGCTACATTTTCTCTCTTCCTATTCTTGTTTTGCTCTCCTCTAGCTGTATCCTTCATGAGACACAGTGCATCAGCATTTGGATTTGCTGTAAGTAATCTTTATTGTAATCTCATGAAGTTAGATTGCATGATCTAATTAATACATCTGTAGCATGTGGGATCCTTTTAGAGGTACATTAAAGGGGTCATGATTTTTTTGTATTTTTTCTTCCTTGAGTTTCACTTATAATGTTAGTAAACTATTTTTGCACAAAAAACAGTCATAATATAAACTCAGCAAAAAAAAAAAAAGAAAAAAGAAACATCTCTTATTCAGGAAATTGTATTTTAAAGATAATTTTGTAAAAATCCAAATAACTTTACAGATCTTTATTGTAAAGGGTTTAAACAATGTTTTCCATGCTTGTTCAATGAACCATAAACAATGAATGAACATGCACCTGTGGAACGGTCGTTAAGCCACTAAAAGCTTACAGATGGTAGGCAATTATACACTTATAAAAACTTAAGACACTAAAGAGACCTTTCTACTGACTCTGAAAAACACCAAAAGAAAGATGCCAAGGTCCGTGCTCATCTGCATGAACGTGCCTGAGGCATTGCTGTATAGAGACATGAGGACTGCATATGTGTCCAGGGCAAAAAATTGCAATGTCTGTACTGTGAGACGCCTAAGACAGCACTACAGGGAGACAGGAAGAACAGCTGATCATCCTTGCAGTGGCAGACCACATGTAACAACATCATCAGTCTGAGCTTGTTGTCATTACAGGCAATCTCATTGCTGTGCATTACAGGGAAGATATCCTCCTCCCTCATGTGGTACCCTTGCTGCAGGCTCATCCCAACATGACCCTCCAGCATGACAATGCCACCAGCCATACTGCTCATTCTGTCTGTGATTGCAAGACAGGAATGTCAGTGTTCTGTCATGGCCAGCAAAGAGCCCGGATCGCAATCTCATTGAGCACGTCTGGAACTTGTTGGATTGGAGGATGAGGGCCATTCCCCCCAGAAATGTCCAGGAACTGCAAGTGCCTTGGTGGAAGATTGGGGTAACATCTCACAGCAAGAACTGGCAAATCTGGTGCAGTCCATGAGGAGGATATGCAATGCAGCTGGTGGCCACACCAGATACTGACTGTTACTTTTGATTTTGACCCAACCTCTTTGTTCAGGGACACATTATTCCATTTCTGTTACGCTCATGTCTGTGAAACTTGTTCAGCTTATGTCTTAGTTGTTGAACCTTTTTATGTTAATACAAATGTTTACACATGTAAAGTGTGCTGAAAATAAAAGCAGTTGAAAGCGAGAGGACATTTATTTTTTTTGCCAAGTTTACTATTACATGACCTTTTTCTACCCTGTCTTTGGTCCTCCCTCTGAATAAGACATCTTTGAAAAGCAGACCTTTTATTTTGCTATAAAAATGGTTGAATATACAATTCCTTACATATCAAATAAACACAGGCAGATAAATAATTACAATTACACTTGTTACTCACCGGCATCACTGCTGTGTCCAAAATTGTTGCCACTGTTACATCTTTCGATACAAGTTTCTTATTAAGAATTCATTTCATCCATGAATCCAAAAATCCAAACATTTGAATGAGAAGTTAGTTTGATCTTCGTGGTGGGATCCTTTAGAAGGCTATTAAGAGATCAGTTCTTCCACAAAAGTGGCGGAGCTAGGGGGTAGCCAGGGGTGGTCGTAGCCACCATGGACCGAAGCCTGGCCACCCCATTGGCCAATCCACTCGTAATTGCTTTTTTAGTCATTTTTTTGGTAATTTTTTGGCACAATTTAGTACTTTATAGGTGAAATCATCTCTGTACAAATGTACAAACTTAATATGTGTGCACACCAAGGTCACGGCACCTCTCCGTCCTGGGTGTCATTGTATCATTGGACCCACACTGTCCAGCAATATAAAAATGCTGGCCGAAAATTTCTGTGCCACCACAGACTGATCGCTTATACCTGCCTGGCAGGCAGTTTTCCTTTGAAAAACTCCTGGCTCCTAAAGTTACAGTAGTACCACTTTCAGTTTTGCACTATCCCAGCTGGTCTCTCAGTCAACTCACCAGCCGTGATGAATACGTCCATGTTGTTGAGGCGGGACAATGCAAATGACACTACACTGTGATGTCACAATATCCTATTTCAAAACTATTCATTTTTGTAGGGTGAAAAAATAAATGCACTTTTTGGACTGGAGAGGAAGCTTTTAATTCTGAAACTCACAGTATGTTTTTATAGTACAATGACCTCTTGATCAAAATATCAAGGAAAATGTTATTCCTCATGTAATGACTTCTTTTATGAAACTGCAGAATTTTTTTTCTTTAGACAATGATGTCAGAAAGTGTGTATTTTGCTATATATTTATTTATGCAGTTTACTGATGATGTTTAGTCATTTAAAGCAAATCTTGGAATGTTTCTTAGACTAATGTGTCATTGGACTACTACAGGACTATCATTGGATGATGTGATGTTTATAATCTCTATAGCATTAAGAAATGAATCCTTGTTGTTTTTCAGTTCGATGCAACATTAGATGTTCTTTCCTCCATTATAGTGCTATGGCGCTATAGCAATGCTGCAGCAGTTCACTCTGCCCATAGAGAATACATGTGAGTAAACAAAAAACAATCTGTCTGTGATATGTAGGGCATTGCATGGTGCAGAATCCCGCATCAAATGACTGATGCAAAATGCTTCCTCAACAACCATTTTTCAAAAAATATTAAAAACAACATTTCATTGTCAAGGCTGTTCTTAAAACAATAAAAATTAGCATTGTTCTAAATTATGTAATATATGCACCACGAATAGTAGCACTAATTCCATTATAGACTGATGTTAAAGATATTTATTTATAAAGGGTCTATGAATATTTTATTTTTTTCTGGTCAGTGCAAACCCTGGTCTGTGGAAATCAGTCAAAAGCTACTTGACATTGTGATTAAACATCTTGAAATCAAATTACTATCACCTAAATTCTGCCAGACATTCAATAAAGCATTTTAAAGTCAAATCTATTGAGTGATCACACATCTCTTGTTTCTGGTTTTCACCTTGACTGTCTCAATTCGGGTGACTTTACATTGTTAAAGGCTTCTGCTGCTGGATTCATCCTCAGTCTCTGGGGGCTTGTGAATCTAATTTCATGGGTCAATGTGTCAGAGAGGAAGATTTGTAGAACAACACTGAAGAAAAAGTGCATGTCTCTGTAGGTGCACCCATGGACAGGAAATCGGACTATACTATAGTATTGTGGACAGTTTCAGAGCGGTTCATTTTCTGTAGCTTTACTATAAAAGCAAAGCCTTTATAAATACATTTAATTCAGTTAAGCTAGTAGCTCCCAGGTCACCTTTAGAGAACTGTAAATGTTATTGCTTGACTATGAACCAACACCAGCCACACAAAATTACCAAAGATAGATAATATATAGGTCAACTGACAATAATAGGCTGTTTGTTTATTCAAAGCATATAGAATAGGCTTGGTATAATTAGACCTTTAGTCTGAAATGTAGTTAGGTTTATACTTAAACAATTTAAAAACGATTTGCCAATGGGGTAAAAATAAATACAATTATTTAAGATTTATTCTCTGAAATGATCTTACACAATTCCGCTTCTCACATAAATGTATATTGTTTAACAGATGTACAGTATATTTAGAAAAAAATACAAAAACACTGACTGTTTTTGTGTGGTGAAATTCATGACTGTCATTATATATTACAGAAAAACTCATGCATTTAATTGAATATATGTTAGTTTTCTGTTTTTTCCATCCTCAGAGCCTGTGTGATCCTGGGAGTGATTTTTATCTTGTCCTCTATGTGTATTTTGGGAAAGGCCATCCATGACCTGGCCACCAAACTTCTTCCTGAAGTGGTAAGTTCATAGTAAACATGCAAGTATTAGTATCAAGTATTACTTACTTTTCCTTCAGTGAATATAATGATGCAGGTGACAGAGAGAAAATGCTTTAGACTGCTACATTGCACTACAGACATTGTAATTCAGGGCAGATGTGGATTTTACAGTCTCAGGTTATAGCAACGCATTTAGTCATTTTCCATTAATAAATGAAAGACTGGCTCCATTCCAATATATATTTATAACTTTCATTGTGATTAGTCAGAGAAAGTCTAAATGTAGCGTTTTTTACAGTGTTTTCACTCTGTATTTATTTCTCTGGGCACTTCTCACTGTTTTCATCTTCTCAGCCTGAAATGCTAATAAACTCAAGGAAATGGCAATAATCTGAAGGCAGACATACAGTAGATGTCAGTGGCAGGTCACTGTTTGTGGTAAACATTAGGTTTCAAGGATCTGCAATAATGCAGCAGCACAGCTTGGGGGTCAAGACTAAGGTATGAGTCAATCTTTAAGGGATAGTTCACCCAAAAATTGAAATTCTGTCAACATTTACTCACCCTTATGTTGTTCCAAGCCTGTATGACTTCCTTCCTTCTGTGGAACATACAAAGGGAGAAATAACTGTAGATAGAATTACCTCAGTACTCAGTCTCAGTCAGGCCTTTTAATTTAACGAAAGTGAATGGTTGCTGAGGCTTTCATGCTGTCTTACATCTCCATTTGATTTCTACAGTAGAAGAAAAAGTCATACAGGTTTGGAACAAGATAAGGGTGAGTAAATAATCAAAGCATTTACATTTTTGGGTAAATTATTCCTTTGACAACCCAATTTAAATAATGAAAAGACATTGGCATTTTCATATTTTCATTCATACCACATTGTTTTGCCCCATTAGAGCTAATGACACTGCAGTGCAGCTGCTTTAATGGTGAATTTCTGCTGGCTGTAAGCCATCTATTTAATCTATCCACTGGGGATGGATGATTCGGTAATGGGCTTCCACCCCTAATACCCTGTCTTTTTTTTATTCAATCGTCTTGCAGTTCCATTCTAACATTCATTACTATTTTAATTGAATCACCTGGCCTCTCCATTTCAGCACCTTTGATTTGGCCACCACTTTGATGTGTCCTTTTTAAATAGCCGTGTAATCCAATTCATCTAAATTGGCAGACTAATCTAGCCAGTCTACAGCTTATGAGAGGAAAGTCTCAACTGTTGACTCTGAATTTAGCTCTTAGCTGTTACTCAGAGATGAAGGTCGCCGAACAGAGAGTCTGATTAGAAATGTGGGAGAAATGGTTCTGGATGTTGTGTGGGTGGAAAGCAGACATTCTTAGTCTGTAGAGAAAATACAATGGAGACGCAAAAGAGACAAAAAACAGCAGTAGTTCATCTCTGATGCACCTGAAAATGTGGGTCATTTATGCATTTGTATTATCTGTAATAGCTTTTTACGCATTGAGTTTTCCCTTTCAAAGGTGCAGAACTAAAAGTCTTCTTTTATATTGCTAGTATTATATTGCTTAAAAAAGGGATACCTATGTATTTCTCTTTTACTTCCACTGGCCTTCAAGGCTTCTGGCTTTAATGTGAACATTTATGATTCTGACATATGTACACTTTCTCTTGAAATACATTTTGAAATCTATCACTGCAACATTTCTGCTATAACATGAAAATTAAAGTTTTATCTTGTTATTATCTGTCTCTCTGTCAGGATGATTTCCTATTTAGTGTTTCCATTGTCAGTGGCTTCACATGTGTCCTTCTTGCTGTTGCCAAGTTCATGCTGGGCAGGGTTTTGACCAGCAGAGCCCTAATCACTGATGGTATGACACACGCACACACACACACACACACACACACACACACACACACACACACACACACACACACACACACACACACGCACGCATGTTGGTGTGACTATCTTTATGAGGACTCTCCATTTTTATACTGTATGAACTATTTATTCTATCCCTTAACCCTAAACCTAACCCTCACAAATGTTTTGAATTATGGGGATACAAGAAAAGTCCTCATAAACCACATTTATAACATAAAACCATGTCTTCGTAAACCACCCAAACCCACACACACACACACACACACACACACACGTTAAGTTTGGGATATTATCATATATCGCGGCATTATACGTTGGAGCGCTCGTATATGTCGCAGGCAATGCACAATCATGCAATCTCTACTCCGGACGTCGTAGCACTATCGGGGGTGTTGATCTATCTCTCTTGGGCCACCTCAGTGTCTGGGCACCTGAAAGCTGTCCACTTTTTCCCCCTTTATGGGTGGCCCTGCACTAAACCATGTTTATAGCCCTCATAATTACCTGTATGTGACCTAAAAAATTTCCTCGTAAACCATATACGTATACCAGCGGTCACCAATAAGCAGTATGCTGTCCGGATCTGGACCTCAGTGTGGTTCCATTCGGACTGTGAGACTTCATGACATTGGCTGCCCTGTCTAACCATTTCTAACCTTGAGACAAAACAACAGAGCTGTGTATACTTGAATATTTTTTCTATTACAGAACAGGTTTCATTTATACACTTTCACACTCCGCACGGGTTACTAGACTTGTGGGGCCATGTGCAGAGTATTTTAACAGCAGAAGACCGTGGTGGAGAAACACGGAAAAGTAGTATAGATGGAAACTGACATCTTTCGCTAAAACACATTGCAGAAAACTTTCAGAAATGTCAGAAAGACCCAAGGATGTGGTGAATAAATGAGTTCAGTTTATTGATAAGCACACAGGACAAAACAGAATAAATCCACACGATGATGGCAAGAGGAGAAACAAACAGTCACTATGAGGTTAATGGTGATGATGCAGATCAATGTGGACAGGAGCGAAGGTGGCTGGAACCAGGTAAGTAATCCACAGGTAAACACTTCTCAGATAATAATCCACAAAGTAAAATCCGCACACTGACCACATGTCCACACACTGGTATTTGGTATGAGATGGGAGAGAGAGATGCACAAAGCCTGTCTGTGTGTCTTTATGCTCTTATGTAGCTGGCTGAAAAGCAGAGCATGTTGTTGTTTTGTTATACACTGAAAAGTGTTTATTAAAAGTCTTCGTGTTTTTCAAGGCAGTACCAGCTTCTTCCTTTCCCATCCTTGAATTGTTACAAGAATGTTTTGACTTTAAGATTTTTTTTCTTCTTTTACAAAGTACTAGTGCTGTCAGCTTGGAAATTTATAATAATTATTTCAATAAATGATCATTCATTATGTCATGTCATATAATAGCTAAACTGACTACTGACACCATGTAAGTTATTGTCCAGACATTTGCTGGATAGGAAATGTAGAGATCGGACCTCTTTGAACTTTAAGTGAATTCCCCTGATATATACCAAAACACACACACAAAGTCTTAGCCCAGAAATCTTTTTAAAGTTTTATTTTCTTTTTTCCATCGAGATATAATTGGAAATATATATATTTTTTATGCTGGAATTGAACACATAAGCCATTTAGGAGAGCCAGATAAATAAACTGTCAAACTGTGGAATTGAAGAGAAAAAAGTCTCTGAAACTCTTTCCTGAGAAGGTGTCATAAAGATAATATTCATGAAAAATGGTCACAGAGACCAATATCAACCAATTATCTATTTTTGACTATGTTGTTGAGTCATCTATTATGTAGGCCTATAGACATTTTCAAGGTATATTCATCATTTTAAGGAAGTGGCATCTTTGTTCCTTGAACATTTCCTGCTAGTAATCAAAATCAACAACACGTGCTGTCCGCACACTAAAATGAAGAGCAGACCAAGAAGGTCTATCAAAAAATCTATTTTTAATTTAGACTTGCAAAGTGAAATAGTGCAAAGTGAACTGAGTTAAAAACAGACCAGTAAACAAACGTTTCAGCCCATAGCTTTCTTCAGTGCACTCCCAGTAATCAAACTCATTCAAAACAACAGTGGGAGGCGCTTCATTAATAGTGACTTTAACACGATTAACGTTACTTATGTTAACACAATCGTCATAAAATATAAATATTAAAATGTGGACCATTTTATGTCGGAATACAAAAAAAAAGAAATCTTTATCTTGTCTGCAGGTTATGCAGACAACTTTATTGAATGGCTTTCTTGATTATAATAGAAGCGATCCAATATTCCTGATCTGTCCGCTGAGAAAACAATTGTAAGCATTTAATCTACGATACAATTTCTTCGCCTCTCTTGCGTAGACACTCAGTATCAACAGCACATCTGGATAAGTCACTTCCGGTAAACGTTTGATGTTTTTTGTGAAAATATGTTAACTCAGAGCTTTATTTAAGGGATCCGGTAATGATACAGAAGTGCTTCAGGGTCAGTATCATTCTAATTCCTGTTATTGTTAACATCCTTGAAATGGTCTATATGCAGCTTAGAATTTTAATGCTTTTGTCAAATGAGATCTAGAGAAAACATGGACATCTCTATGGGATAAAAACACTTATGGCCGCAAAACCTAACCATTTCTCTTTGGCCCTGTTTACACCTGGTATTTACCTTCATCTCAGGTGAACAAATCAAACCAAAACTGGATAGCTGAGACAGATTGCCGTTTACCCCTGGTATGTTCATGCATCCTAAATGTGTCTCCTCTGTCCACTTGTTATGGGATTTAGTTTAGAGCAACCAAACATGAAACGTGTCGAGAAAGTCTTAGTTTGAGAATAAAAATACATTTGACTCACATTTCTATATCCAATTGCAATGTATGTAAGTAGTATCAAACATCATCCCCTGATGTTGTTCATTTTGCATTTATTTTTGGTGTTTTTTATGCTGCTTATACTTACATGGTAATTTAGAAACTGTTTGATTTCTAAACTCCACACAGAACTTTATGTCTAAACAGAAATGTAATTATGTGGCTTTTTCTTCTTTCAAATACTAATTATTTTCTTTTTTTCTGTAGGCTTTAACTCTATGGTTGGTGGCATCATGGGCTTTTCCATCCTAATAAGCGCTGAGGTGTTTAAACATAATTCAACTGTTTGGTACCTGGACGGAACTATTGGAGTCTTGATTGGACTTATCATTCTAGCTTATGGGATCAAGTAAGTGTATTCAAAGCAATCATCTTTTTACATACAAAACATTAGGCAGAATAGTTTGGTTTCTTTTTTGAAGGTGAAAATGTAATTTCTGCACTAGCATCACCAAATGTAACTACAAAATAATTACCGTTTTCAAACAAGTTTCACACTCTGTCTTCTGGTCTGGTTGTCAAACTGATAGTCATGCCCCTAACTTATGTTACGACAATGTTGCTATGTTGGGTTGGTCAGGATGCTTAAACAGAGCAACGTTTTGTGCCACAGACCCTTAGTGTTTACACTTTTCAGGGAAATCAACCTACTAATGGCTTATAGTTGTCTCAGTCTGAACATTAGGCTAGGACAGGAGAAACATTTAAGTATGTTACCACTGGAAAAATAGCATTGTTCATTTTCTCTTACAGGCTGTTAATTGATATGATACCACGAGTAAGACAAACTCGACCCTATGAGCGTTTTGAGTAATGACAGTTCAGAGATTAAAGGTAATGTATGGACCTATCCATGCTATGACACCCATACATCTCTCTTCTTGCTCTGAACCTCTCTTAACACACATACCCAAACACATCTCGGAATAAAGTCTGCTGGCAGCCAGTTCAGCCTCATGAACTTATAGACTCACCATCACCATTCCCACCAGCTCTTGCTGTCCTCCAAGTCTTTAACACAGCACAACATCTTATTGGAGGTGAAGGATGGAGGAATGAAGAAGAATACTGAGCTGGAAGGAGAATCAGTATCCAGGTACTTGGTTTTAAAAATATCAGGAGGTCAACAAGCACAGTCCTCCTAGATGGAGGCACATGTTTGTATGAGATATCATCATTTGTCACAACCTTGAAATTCTTTTCTGTCACATTTTCACTATCTAGTTTTTACCTTAAAGATTAAAAACATTCATTTATAAAGATAATTTTTTTGGACTGGAGTAGTGATAAATTCTGTCAATGTGTATTTGAAACCATATCCCTCTCTATTGCACTTTGGGTCACTTTTGGAGGTCGAGCTGGCATTTCTCTGTTAACACCTGATATCATAATTTACACCATATCTTACCATCTGTCAACCCCTAAAATGATTTAATTAGAAATACACTCTATGTAAGGTATGTGTATATTTTACTGTACAATATTGCATATAACGTCTTGGCATTTCCAGTGTAAGTAATAATTACTTCAGTGAAGAAAGCACATTGAAATTCCCAAACATGTACTGGCCAGACAGGTTGATACACTAATTAAAGAATTCTTAAAACAATAATTCAGGAGCAGCAAGATGGCCTGTAAACTGCTTTAATATATACAGGAAAGGCCCACGGGTATCTCCATTGAGCCCTTATGTGTGGACACAACTAACCAGCACAAACCAATTTAAAATAAAACATGCACAATTTTTTTTAAACAGCTTTACAGACATGACAGCTTTTGGGATTATTGCCCATTGAATCATTTATACCATATTATTTATAAAATCAATGAAACAATTACAGAATTTGAGAAATTTTATTGAATTTGAGATTTGAATTTGATTGTCAATTCATTTCATTTACTTGTTCTTATCCATTTGTGTTGTGTACTGTTTGAGTCAAGGCAAAATACCTTCAGTAGCTACTGTATATAGCAACACAGTTTGACTTATTATTCAAACAATTAATAATCTGAGTTTTGCTAGGCGAGGATCTGTTAAGATTAACCAGTACTTGGCAAGCACTGCTTATGTCAGTTTTACGTCAGCAGATTTTCTATTTGTCCTAACTTCTGTCACGAGAGAATGATATTATTATAGCCTGAAGTATCATCTGGTGTAGAAAAGATTGATTTGGGCTCAAGCAGACATTTATTATGTATTATGGTGGATTTGAGGAGGGCAGTTTATTTCACTATGGAGAACACAAATTGGAAAAACAAAACACATTTTTGTAGATTACATGGTTTAACTGTTTAACAGGCACTGCATAACAATACTAATGTAAAATAGAATTATTTTTTACCTTTTATTTGTTTCTTGGCAGAGATTAAAGTAAAAGCCAAATATTTGCATAAGCATTTGTGAACTTCAAAAATAAAATGATTTTATCCATATGTAAGAACACATCTGCAAATGTAAATGCACATTGATTTGACTTAATAAATTGTAATTAACTAAATTAACTAAAATTCAGATTTTAAAATGATATGTTGTTACAACATACAATCACTGTTCTGACAAGCACAGCACGTTATCTTTCTACGACAGCTAAACAGATTCTTTGACAAGCTCATGTGTTAAAAGCAAAGGAGCATTTGTGAGAAATGTTTCTGTATTGCATCACAAGCACAGTATTAGACACAGGGTTCCATATTTTGCATCTTTAATACTGAAAAGAAACATAGTGGAAATGCTGCACTTGACATATCTAATCATCAGCAATCATATTTTCTCATGCTTTAGAATAATCATTTGTAAGTTATATTAACATTTGTTTTTTTTCTGTGTCTTATACATTGGGGACATGTAACTGAATGTAAATGGCTATGATAAGATTTTATCAGACAATCGTGATGCAACCAATAACTGCAGCACATACTCCCAAAGCCTTTTGTGTACTGATGAACGTGATCTCATCTGAAGAGGGAAAATTTAAAGCTGAATATTACATATTTGTTGTCTTTATTGTTGTGGAAAAGTTGTTAGTTTAAATCTATTTATTCTTGTTTTTGTTATTCAAGTGATGTCATATGCATATATGTGCTGTAATGCAATTGCAATCTGTTCATTCCATATGTGTTTTAATAACTTGAATATTTTAAAACTCAATGTTATCCAGTGTTCCATAGTCCTATAACAACTGTATTGACTAGATTGTATATGTAGACTGCCACTGGTGACTGATATGTTACTGTGCTGAATGAATCCTGTATTATGTTTACATAATAGTTAGTATTGAGTACTTATAATATTCAGATGTCAGGTTACAACTGGCATCTTTTGGGCATTTTTTTATTGGTAATTTTGCATTATTTTGATTCTCATTATCAACAAACATATTGTGCTACTGTAGTTTGTAAATCTCTAAGCATGTGTTAGGCCATGATGTACCACTATCTGACATGTATTAGAATGGTGATTTCTGGCCATAGACTGTAGTGGTTATAGTTGCTTTACGATAAAGATCACACGGGTCACACAATGGGTTAAATTACATCAGTTGCTTTTGTTTAGGTTGTGATGGTTGAACACATCACAAATCAGTCTATATCCCAAAGAAAAACTGCTAACCTTCTAAAAAAATCTAGACCTCGTTTTAGTTGGCTCAGGCCTAACGACTGAGTTCACCTCTCTTTTCTAATGCTATAGTGTAGTCTTAGCATTTAAGCAATACTCATTGTTAACAATTAACATTGCTTCGCTTGCATGGAAAAGAAACTCACAATACTGCACAAACACACTGATACAGAAGCACACGCATGCACAAGCAAATGCTGACAGCATGTTTCTAATGTAAAATCTAAAAGTCTGTCTCATAGACGAGAGGTTCTAAATGTATATTTATTTAAAATGTAATATATATATATATATATATATTACATTTTAAATAAATATACATTTAGAACCTCTCGTATATATATATATATACACACACACACACATACATACATACAGTGTTGGGAGGGTTTCTTTTGAAATATATTCCACTACAGATTACAGAATACATGCTGTAAAATGTCATTTGTAACGTATTTGTTTCACTTGTTCTGAATATAAAAACTCTGCCAGTACAGTAAAACAAAATACACGTTAAAAAATACATTCTCTGAAAAACATAAATATCTTATGCAGTGTTGTTTCTAAAACAAGTCTAAATCTAATTGATCTTGTTTTAAGGATTTTTAGATATTTTTACTAGAAAACAATGCAAAAATGATTACCAATAATACGATTTGTGCCCTAATATCAAAGGTCTTACTAGAAAAACATAAATTATGGTGCAGCATGAATTTTCTTGAAATATGATCGTGCCTGGTAACAAATGCATGTAATATGGCTAGAAATAGCATTTTAGCTTAGCATAAAGCTGACAATTTTCACAAGGATTATTTCTATTTCTTCTGTTCAAAACTTACTACTCTGTCTGCTCGTATTTTTTGCATCTTCAAAGTAATATTTTTAGTAGTATATTTCTTTAGAACTTGTGAAAATGAATAGCTTGACCTAAAGGTAGTATAAAAAAAAAATTAAAATAAATAAAATAAAACACTACTCAGATGTGTCTAATCGTCCCTATTTTTTGCCTGTATAGCCTACTACTGAGTAATGACCACACCAAATATAAACAAACATGATCAAAGACATACAACATAAAAAGTGTAAGCAAAGACATAATAAATCACATAGGACATACAGTAACAATATAGGCCTGTGTATTTGTACAAAATGTTTTTTTTGTATTTTGTGAAAGAATTAACAAATATATGTACATCTACATCAGATTATCATGTGCTAGTTTAACAGAATATCAAATTATTTGTCATTTAAATTAAAAGCATAGCCTTCAGTTTACAGTTGTGCTTTATGAACATACTTTCATCTTTTAGACATGCATGACAATGGAGCCAAGTCATTCATAACTAAGGTATAAATATAGCTTACTCATTAATAAACACAGTGTAAAAAAATAAAAATAAAAAATCACAACTGTTACATGGTCACATGCTATAGTGTATTCGGGAGAGATGTTTTTCAAGCAGTAGCCTAGTTGAAATTCCGACTGCGGCTGGTGATCTGCACTTTTAATTTCTGGTCACTAGATGGCGGGATTTTATAAGATAAACTGCTTAAACCGCTTACGTATAGATTGTAGTCTTGAGACAACATAACAGTGTAAACCAGTGAGTGTAAACCTCCTGACTGAGGAATTCGGATCTTTTATCTTAAAGGAAATTTAATTCCCAAACAGCACTTTGTTCTAAAGTTGTAGAACAAAATTTTTTATATGGCTATAGTTTTGAGAAGCTTACGTGTTGTATAAAATTGGTAAGACTTCTTTATATCAAGCAATAAAAGTACCTCCCTACAAAGTGGCAGGATTGCCCTTTGATGTAAAATGGATAGGTCACCCAAAAATGAAAATTCTCTCATTTACTCTCATGATATCCCAGGTGTGTATGACTTTCTTTCTTCACCAGAACACATTTGAGGAAAAATAGAAAAATATCTCAGCTCTGTAGGTCTTTAAAATGCAAGTGGATGATGATCAGACCTTTGAAGCTCCAAAAATCTCAGACAGTCATCATAAACGTCATCCATACGACTAAATTAATGTCTTCTACGATCACTTTTAGTGTGAAAAACGTCAATATTTAACCACTTTTTAACTATAAACGTTGCTGCCATTCAGCAGCAATATGCACGTGTGACATAATCGTGTTGGCATGTGAAACAAGTGAGATCTGATGCATGTGCATCACAACTGGAAGAGCATCGTTATTTATAACTGAGGAGGAGGAACGCTGTACAGAAGCTTTGTTGGTTTTGGTTTAGAGCTGTAAAATCTGTTTGTTTACATGTCAAAAGTGCATATAACTGCTAGCTGGAAGCAATGATTTATAGTTAAAAAGTACTTAGATATTTATATTTTTCACACCAAAAGCGATCATGTCGCTTTAGAAAACATAAATTTAACCGCTGGAGTTGTATGGATGATGTTTATGCTGACTGTCTGTTCTTTTTGGAGCTTCAAAAGTCAGATCACCATCCACTTGCATTTTAAGGACCTACTGAGCTAAGATATTTTTCTGTTTTTCTTCAAATGTGTTCTGCTGAGAAAAGACACCTGGTCATACACCAGGTGTCATACACACCTGGGATATCATGATGGTGAGTAAACGATGAGAGAATTTTAATTTTTGGGTGAACTAACTCTTCAAGCAAGCACAAATGGCTGAGAATGCATCTTTAATACAGCCAGCAGGAGTCAGCAAAATAAAGATGACAGATTTGTGTCTCACACATGACCTCTGCAGGAAAACAGTTCAAAGCAAATTTGCTTTTTCGTACAAATTCATTCGCTTGTTTGGTACAATCATTCATCACAGGATATTATGAACAGAAAACACAACATAGCTGCACACAAACCAGAGAACCAAACTTACAAAACATGTCTAAAGAAGTCTTTTTAGTATGAACTGGAGTACTCAGAAGTCCTATGAGAGATGGAAGAGGCTAAGACAGCAATAGTAAGACCGTGTACCTACAAAGCATGACACACGATAAAAGGTATCTTTTCTATGTTAATCAGAGTTTTTGTCCTAACCAGTCGTGACGAATGATGGGACATTCTGCTGATCACTTGGTTTCTAATAACGGCATCATAGCAGGTAACCCCGTCCGCTATGAACTGGCACTGGTCCGAAATCATAACACTATATTGACCTGCATATAACATTTTTGCTGAAATCAAGAATGTTTGAATGTTACACCTACCAATCATCTCGCTCTCTTCAACTGGTAATTTTGTCACATACACACTAGAATGGAGAAGATGTGACACATACCGGTGCCCAGGGCTGGACTGGGAAGAGAAATCAGCCCGGGATTTTACATGGCAACTGGCCAAAAACTTGTTGAGCTCATATTGCAGCGCTGTTTTGTGGTCCGTTATGCATAACGCGGTGGCTCAGTTTAGCTTATCGCGGCCCATTCAGCACGTTTTGCGGCCGGCCTGCTTGGTTCTCCCGATGGCCAGTCCGCCCCTGATCGGCCCCAAAGTGCTTCGGCTCACCGGTAAAATACCCTGTCTGCCAGATTACAGTCCAGCCCTGCCGGTGCACTTTGCCTTTCTCTCCGGTTCTTCCAGTTAATTTTCAGTAAAAACAAGTGGTCTTCTGTGATCATCCTATTGTACCATACAAACGGATTCTCGCTTGAACGCCCCTTCTCGCAGGTGAGGGCAGTGTAATTGCTGCTCTCGTGCTCTCTCGTGAATGAGTATAAGTCACATTGAATAATTTATTAGATTTCTGAATTATACTTTTGCATCCTTTTTGAAGCTTGAAGAGGCGGTCTCCATTAACTGCCATTAACTTGTATGAAATCGAGTAGAAATAGTTTTCTGAACTTCTCCATTTGTGTACCGAAAAAGAAAAAAACTAATATTGGTTAAGTACTAGACGAGGGTGAGTAAATAATTAACAACTTAATTATTTTTGAGTGAACTATCCTTTTAAGATGCTAATGAGAAATTATAAACTTTTAAAAGTACCTTTTCCTATACTTTAATTTTATACAGATTCAGTATGATTTTATAAACACCACTTGTGGAAACTAACATCTGCCTTTTTTGCTGACAGCACATGGATTTCAGAGCACTTCTGTGAGAAACTCTGTGATTCTGGAGACAGCCTGTGCAGAATGAACAGATTTCTTACTGGACACCAAAGCTTGGAGCCATGGTAACAGACAGTCTACAGCAGTAGAATTCCCTTGGGCAATTGGAAGTGGGCTTCAGAAAGCAGTCGAGCTTTCAATTTTTGCCCTAAAGTCACAGGGATTGGTTGGAATCTCTCAATCCATTCCTCCCCCACAAGCCTGCCTCAAGTGTAAATCCCTGAATGACATGTTTGAAATGACTGTTACAGCTGTTCAGTGTTGTTTTTAGACTCTGGGTCTATATAAACCATCTTTGACTTATCCAGATTGCACCACTCATGTCAAAGTTACTTTGTGTTTTTGCTGTTTTAAGATAAGAATGAAGCACTAATTTTTAAGTCATTTGAAGACTCATTTGATGTTTTTAAATAGTAATATTTTAAAATGTTGTGTTTTTGTTTATCCAAAAGGCTGGTTGGTTGAGAACATAGTTAACTCAGCAGAGGTGTAGTGCATCCTTACATATGCTTACATTACATGCATTTTGATGTGACTAATAAGTAGAGTTTATGTGGTTTACATTTCTCATTGCAATATTTTTCAAGGCTGCTACAGTAGATCCCACCCTTCTGATGTGTATGAACCTAAAAGCAGGGTTAAAGAATTGTTCAGAGAATGCAACAGCATTCTATAGGTGATGTGACGCATACCACAACACAAGATCATGTGAGCTACAGCTTACAGCAGCAGGTCTGCCCCTTCATCTCCTGTGACCTTGTCTAAACCTCCATTGTCAGATCCAGTAAGCTACAGTCAATTGACTTCTGAATTTAGTGTCTTAAAGAGAAAGTGAAATGAAAATTCTCTCATCATTACTCACCCTCTTGCCATCGCAGAACTTTCTTTCCACTGCAGAACACAAATTAAGATTTTAGAAGGAAATCTCAGCTCTGTTAGTGTATATACAGTATATTACCCTAACTTTAAAATGTAATGTGTTTTCATATCAACTTGATACTCAAGCTCTGATAATGACTGACATCACTACAAAGAGATGATCAAAACATTCAGAGCTTTACGGAAAACCTTCGTGACTTAAACCCTGGTAGCCCAGCCCTGGAGACGCCCACGTTTTATACTATAAATCTCCACCTTTGACCAGCCTCAACCAGTAGGTGGCGATATGCACAAAGAATGCAAAATTGAAAAAAAAAGAATAATGTGAACGTGAAATTTGAGATATAGTAAAAAAAAAAAAAAAAAAGGTAAATATTGATCTGATTTCACCCACACCTGTATATCACTTCTGTGATATTCCATTTATACATTCACAGCATTTATTCTTAAAATGTTGTGCATTAATATGATTTTTTCATTATGACTTCATGCTTTTTGTGCAGTAGTGGCCATGTTTGGCACCCTTGGTAAATATGAGAAAAGGCTGTGGGAAAAAAATCTGCATTGTTTATACTTTTGATCTTTCAATAAAAAAATTCACAAAAATCTATATTTTAATTGCAGTAAAACAATTGAAACGGGAAATATCTCATTATTACATTTTTATCCAAAATACATTGGCCATAATTATTGTCACCCTTTTATTCAATAATTTTAGCAACATCCCGTTGCCAAGATAACAGCTCTGAGTCTTCTTTTATAATGCCCAGTGAGGATGGAGAACACCTGGCAAGGGGTCTGAGACCATTCCTACATACATAATTGCTACAAATCCTTCAAATTCAGAGGTCCATGCTGGTGGACTCTGCTCTTCAGTTCACCCCACACATTTTCTATGGGGTTCAGGTCTGGGGACTGGGATAACCATGGCAGAACCTTGATTTTGTTGTCAGTGAACCATTTCTGTGTTGATTTTGATGTTTGTTTTGGATCATTTTCCTGCTGGAAGATCCAACCATGGCCCATTTTAAGCTTTCTGGCAGAGGCAGCCAGGTTTTAATTTTGCATCTGTTGGTATTTGATATTTGTGTCTGTGATGCCATGTATTTGAACAAGATGTCAAGGAACTCTGGCAGAAAAACTCACGAGTCCCCGGCTGAGCGCCGCTACATTGGAGTTTACCCCGGTGGACAAGAGGGTCACCTCCCTATGCCTACGGGTTGTGGGAGGGAAAACTCTGACATTTGTCCGTGCATATGCACCGAACAGCAGTTAAGAGTATTCAGCCTTCTTGGAGATCCTGAATGTAGTCCAGAATAGGGCCCCAGTAGGGGACTCCACAGTTTTGCTGGGTGACTTCAACGTGCACGTGGGAATTGACAGGGACACCTAGAGAGGCGTGATTGGGAGGAATGGCCTCCCTGATCTGAAACCGAGTGGATTCTTTACTCTCGCAAGGATCCTGGAGGGGACCTGGGAGTATGCCCATCTGTTCTACATGTGTTTTGTGGATCTGGAGAATGTCTATGACCGGGCCCCCCCCCCCAGGAGATACTGTGGGAGGTGCTGCGGGTATATGGGGTGGGGGGGGTGGGGGCCTTTTTCAATCGATCCAATCCCTGTGCGTCCAAAACGAAAGCTCTGTCTGGGTCCTCGGCACGAAGTCAAGTTCGTTCCATGTGGGGTTGGTCTCCACCAGGGCTGCGCTTTGTCACCAATCCTGTTTGTGATATTCATGGACAGGATATCGAGGTGTAGTCTGGGTGAGGATGGGGTGTGTTTCGGTGGGCTGGGAATCTCGTCGCTGCTCTTTGCAGATGATGTGATCTTCATGTTCATGTTCATGTTCTTCATGTCATCATCGGTCTGTGAAATTCAGCTCTCACTGGATCGCTTGGCAGTCGAGTGTGAAGTGGCTGGGATGAGGACTAGCACCTCTAAATCTGAGGACATGGTTCTAAGCAGGAAACTGATGGAATGCGTACTGCGGGTAGGGGAGGAGTTCAAGTACCTCAGGGTCTTGTTCATGAGTGAGGGGACAATGGAGCGGGAGGTTGGCCGGAGAATCGGGGCAGCGGGGGCGGTATTGCACTTTCTCTATCGCACCGTTGTCACGAAAAGAGAGCCGAGCTGGAAGGCAAAGCTCTCGATCTACCGGTCAATTTTCGTTCCTACCCTCACCTATGGTCATGAAGACTGTGTCATGACCAAAATAAATAGGTCACGAGTACAAGCGGCCGAAATGGGTTTCCTCATTAGAGATAGGGTGAGAAGCACTGTAATCCATGAGGAGCGTGGAGTAGAGCCGCTGCTCTTTTGCTTCAAAAAGAGCCAGTTGTGGTGGTTTGGGCATCTGGTCAGGATGCCCCCTGGGCGCCTCCCTAGGGAGGTGTTTCAGGCACATCCAGCTGTTAGGAGTCCTCAGGGAAGACCCAGGACTAGGTGGAGAGATTACACCACGGGGTACCCCAGTAACAGCTAGTTCATGTGGCTCGGGATAGGGAAGTTTGGGGCCCCCTTCTGGAGTTGCTGCCCCCACAATCCAACTTCGAATAAACGGTTGAAGATGGATTGATGGATGGATGGATATCTTTTCACTTGCACTCATTCTCGCTGGATCACACGACTGCTGATCAAAAAAAAAATTCTCCCCTTTTCTCCCCAATTTGGAATGCCCAATTCCCAATGCGTCCTCATGGTGTTGTAGTGACTTGCCTCAATCCAGGAGGACACATCTCAGTTGCCTCGGCATCTGAGACTGTCAATCCGCGCATCATATCATGTGGCTTGTTGTGTGCATTACCGCGGAGACTCAGCACATGTGGAGGCTTCATAGTATTCTCCGCAGCATCCACGCACAACTCACCATGCGCCCCACAGAGAGCGAGAACCACATTATAGTGACCACGAGGAGGTTAACCCATGTGACTCTACCCTCCCTAGTAACCGGGCCAATTGGGTTGCTTAGGAGACCTGGCTGGAGTCACTCAGCATGTCCTGGAGGTGAAATCACGACTCCAGGGGTGGTAGTCCACATCTTTACTACTCAGGTCCCCAACTATACTGTTTTACTGTGGATTTGGGCTCCGTTGTTGTCTATAAGTATATTGTGTTTGTTTTTTTTAATTTTTTGGTTTGCTTGTTTTGTTTTCATGTACTTTTATTTTTAAGCATTGACTAAAAATGTTATAGCCTATAAAGTAAACATAATATTATTATTGTCATTATTAGTGGTATCAACTTATTATTATTATTAATTGCATATTGACATTTGAAAAAAAAAAAAAAAAAAATAGAAAAGTTAATATTCCATAAAAAAGTGTACTACACTTTTACACTTGCACTTGTTTGTTTCATGACTTCAACAGGGTCCCCTTTTATTTGGACAATAAATATTTTCACTTGCACTCATTCTGTTTGGACTATCTGGTGGATCACATGCCTGCTAATCAATATTATCATTCTGGACTATACTGTTTTACACAGTCAATTGTATGATAGTGTAATGTGCTCTGAACTTGGCAGCACCCATGAGGGGGTGAGTAAAATAAAAAAGCTAACAGTTATACAATAAATCCTTTTGAATAGGACAATATGATTGTACTAAAAATCCTGTTTACGGCTTTCAGGCCTTCACAGCATCTTGGATGCAAGCAATTTCAACACAATTGTTTTGTCGTGTCTGAGATCAGCTCCTGTTTTGATTAGTACTTGAGGTTCTTTGTAGCCACATGTCCTGTTGTGAGGTGTTCTGTACTTTGTCAAAATTAGGTTAAGTAGTCGATCTTCCACCAAACAATCACAAGATGCAGTTTCCTTGATCATCTTTTCTTGAAGCCTCAGATGTTCTGCACCATGCTCGTGAGAATCAGGTGTCATGGGCTAGACCCCAGACAGAAGACTAAATTTCAGAATTCCATAGATTAAAAGGCCAATTGGATCATACTACTGGAAATTGTACTAATGTTGCTGTGCTGTTCAGGCAAAACATCTAGATGTTAATGTATACAGTGAGCTAGCCACATGCGCAAATAGCCAAATGACTCTAACACACTTGTCAGTGCACACCCTGACACTGACTGATTGAGTCCGCAGGCTTTGCTGCTTCAGGAATGTTGGTATCAGCCAAAGGGGGGTAGGAGGGGGAGCAGTTGTTGCCATGACAACAGCCATAATCTTGACATATGGAGGGGAGGGGGAAAACAGGCATCTAATAAATGCCAATCAGAGCTGGATGGAGACATCTGCAACTTGTTGGCAGATGGACTAGGTTTAACATAGGGAATAGGCATGCACATAGACAGACCTGGAAAAAAATAAAATTATTGTCAGATATTAAAGGCTTCTCTGTTGTTAGCATTATTTCATTGCTTATGAGATCTCTTAAAGATCTACTATTAAATAAATAATTAAAATAGACTCTAAATGTTTTAAATAACCAAAATATCTTTAAAGCAAGGTAAATTAATATATTGAATAAAATAAATTAACAATTTAACTGATGTGTCTAATACTTATGGGTCATTGACAAATAAAGTTGTCCAAAATGGTAAAATTAAAAATCTTTTAAAAACATTTAAAGCATTTTCAACAAAAAGTATTTTGTCATGTGGTGTAACCATCAAGTAAAAAGTTTAATACTTTCTTTGCACCTTCAATACATGAGAGTATAAACTACTTCATCATTAATTTCCAAAGGTAGTTTTTTATATACTTTATATAAATATTATGAATTTTTGAGTAAAAAATATTAAGTTTTCTCAGTGTTACACCACATGACTTGAACAAAGTGTGCTGTGGCAGGGTGGAGGGCAGGGCTGGGTCGTGATTATACACACCCGGTCCCTTATCAGGCTAATTAAGACTCCGAGAGGGATAAAGGCCAATTGCAGGCGGTGGTGCAGGAGAGAGAGATTGTTTACGGACATGTCTGTCATGTGTGTGTTTTGTCTTTTAAGTTTATCATTAAAATATGATTTATATTGTCAAGCCGGTTCTCACCTCCTCATTTCCCTTAACCTCCTGGTGCCGAAACCCGGGAAGGAAGAGGTATGCCCGTCGAGGTATGTCCGCGAGGGGAGGAGGGAAGGGACTCCCCGACCGCCTGGAGTGGTAGGGCCGCTGCCAGAGGTGGAGGAGTGTCCCCAGGAGTCGCCGTGAACGCGGAGGGGCGTTCTTTCCGCCGGGGGTCGTGGGTCTGACTCTGGTCCGCCAAGGGATGAGCGGCTGTCATCCGCCTGAGAGGGTGGAGGAGTGATCGGGGACCATGCAACAGTGCATCAGAGAACCGGCGAGTGCGTTTTTTTTTTTTTTTCCATCTCTCTCTCTCCTCTCTCTTTCTCACTGCCGCTCTGCATTGGCCTTTTCCCTATCATTTCAATTTTACAGTGTTTTTTTGGGGGGTACTACACTGTTACAGAAAGTACCCCTCCATTTAATTATTTCTGTTTCCCTCCCCTTGTCCCCTCCCTCGTCCAGGTAGATGGGGATGACCTGCTGACAGACGAGGCAAAAGGTATGCCCCTCCCCAGGGAAAGGGGTGGCGGGGTGTCCGTCATGCCGGGGGCTCCCCTGCCTGAGAGAATGAGGGAGGAATATGGCAGGGCGGAGGGCGGGGCCGGGTCGTGATTATACACACCCGGTCCCTTATAAGGCTAATTAAGCCTACGAGAGGGATAAAGGCCGATTGCAGGCGGTGGTGTGGGAGAAAGAGATCATTTACATCATGTGTGTATTTTGTCTTTTAAGTTTATCATTAAAATATGATTATATTGTCAAGCCGGTTCTCGCCTCCTCCTTTCCCTTGAACTGCTTTACATGTGCTTTTCATAAAAATGTAAAAATAAATAACAGATGTTTTTTAAAACTTCACGTTCAGTCATAAAATCAACAAAATGGCTACCTACTACATGTTGGATACATCACAACATTAATTTGGTGGACAAAAGAGTTTTTAAATATGAATCATATTTTAAAACACAGTTGTTTCACTGCTTATTTTTTTAAAGAAATATTAATAAAAGATTATTCTACAAGTCAATTTCAGGTTTTAATGAGACTTTGATTTTATTTACTGTCTCTGGACACCACATGAAATTTTTATCTTTAAACGCCTGAAAAAATATCAATAAGACATGAAAATAAGCTCATCATAGAAGTAAATGGTTTGCGTGAATTGTATTTTTTGTGTATTTTTAATTTAATAGATCTGGGAAAAAAATTTGCATTGACCCTTACAACACATGGCCATAATACAGTATGCACCTGTTACGCTCTGTTATTGTATATATGATGAATTTCGTGAAAAGAATCCACGTTGTGATCATGAAAAAAGTTTTTTTGTAGATCGCTTGCTCACTGTCACAGACACACATTTTTTCTACTCCAATAACCCAATGTAACAAGGTTAAAATGGGAAAGGAGGAGGAGGGAACCGGCTGAGCAGTCAAAGTAATATTTAATAAAACAGAAATACACAAAACCATAAACGCACACGTGGCAGCTGCGTGCGGCTCTCTCTCTGTCTTGATCTGCCGCGTTCCACTTATCCCTCTCCTCGGCTGATTGGCCCTGCCCTCCTCGTCACACCGAACTAGTATAAATGAAGTTTGGGCTGTTTCTATGAAGGGTGCTTAAACAGTAGTATAAAAAAGATGTTCAACACACAAAAGTGTTTTATGGGCAAAATACTGAAAGTTGTTTGAGTTAAAAACATGTTCACATTGTAACTGTATAATTGTCTTAGCAATATCTTACATTCTGTTACCTCTTTTTTTTTAAGAAAGACAAAAGATTTCCTTGAACTGTTCTCTTGGCCATTTTTGAAAGTGCATTAAACTTTGAAAACTTACATTTTCTTCAGAGGCATAACTTTCATGTGAACACTAGAAAGGACAAATCAACCCATTACTAAACTCTGAAATATTTAATTCAGTAAAACTAAATTTTTTGCAGTGGAGAGAGAGCTTGCATGCTCATGGTTGCCAGATTGCGTGACTAAAGCATCACCCTGACAGAATATTTGCAAACTGTACAAATGTCAAGATAAGATTTCACTTATAGAAATCCTCCAGTCAACACATTTCTAAATCTAATTCTGACCAGCTAATCGCCCTTATTTATAGTCTCTTATTTATCAAATGTAGAAAATTTAATATTTTACTTGCATGCTTAGTTCTAAGTAATACATGACACAATTAAACTAAAGGAGATGGTAAGGGGGGATGGTGGTTTTACAAGGGGATGCTTTTTGATATTTCTTTCAGCAAAGGGGATTCCATCTCCTTGTATCCCCCCTCAATTCGAGCCCTGGCTCTAGGGGCTCAAGCCCCTTCCCTATTGCTGAAATGCCTCTCTGATGGAGCAGTGACGAAGCCGGGGGTGTTCCATAGGTGTGCAAATGCCACCCAAAATGAAAACTTGCATATTCAAATGAAATTACGTTTTTGTTTTTCGCTTAATACTATTATGCAGTGGTGTAACAATGCATCAATATTATGCTGAAATTTTGATACATCAATAACGGAATTTAATAATTAGTTATAAAGATTATAATAATATACACACTCTCTCAACAGACACAGGGCACTTGACAAAGGAAACAAATGCACACTTTATCAAAGTAACAAAGTTTTGTTCTGATTTTTGCCACATTTTTCATAATTGCTCTCATCCATGTAAACAAAATATGTAAAATGTTGTTCTCTTCCCCAGTTATGATATAAAGTAGGCGATACTGCACTGTGCCTTTACTTGAGATCATTATTTGTTCTTAAAGTGTTGCACGTCGTTATGATTTTAATTGTGTCTTATCTGCCCCTATAGATGACAGATTTAATTTATAGTTCAGTTATTGGTTCAGTAAATGTTCACATGATGATTTGCAAATCTATTATGGATAATCAGCAGGCTACTTATATATGTTTGTGTTAGTTTGCATAAAGTTAAACTTGATATTATTCTTTATTCATATTGGCTAAATAATTAACGTAACAACAATATTATGGACACACTTTAAAATATGGTTCCATTTGATACATTAGTTAATGCATTAGGTATCATGAACAATGAACAATATTTATTTTATAGAATATACTAATCTTTGTCAATGTTAGTTAATAAAAGTACAATTGTTCATTGTTTGTTTATGTAAGTTAGTGCATTAACTAATGTTAACATAAACAACATTTTATTTTAAAATGTATTAGTATATGTTGAAATTAACATTCACTAAGATTAACAAATGCTGTAAAATATTTTTCATTGTTAGCTCATGTTAACTAATGTTGTCAACGAATGTTAACAAATGGAACCTTTTTGTAAAGTGTTATCTGTATTATTTTTATTTATTTTTTTAGCATGAACCAAACGTTCCTGTACTCCATATATACTGTACAAAGATTGTTTAGAAAATTTTGTATCTTCTTACTGTTGTGCATTCTTCTTATAAGTTTGTTTTTGAAGTAAGTTTTTGAACCAGAGAATGTAACAAAACCCAGGTGTTCCCTTTTGTGGAACTCAAACTGCGTATGATTGCTATGGGACACATCTGAGTGTCACGTGGTCTGAAGCCTTTTACAATCATGCCAATTTATTGGCTGATGGCGCTTAAGTGACACCCCCTAAGGAGCTATGTCACTGGCTCCAAAAAGTCAGCTCTTCTGTTCTTCAGTGCACAAATAGTTTAAGCCTGTGTTTGTTTTTAGCGTGCAAGCATTATTTTTCTACACAGTGTAAATTTCAGAGCAAATTCAATGTGGTTTTTTTAAAAATTACAAGGGACTGACGAGGACAATGGCACTTCATCGAGGCTCACAATTTCTCATATCTTCTTCTACACCCTCCAGAATTTGAGCTCTATGTGCTGGAGCAGTTTGGGATTTCGGTTTTGTGTCTGAGAAGAAACTAATGCAAACGTACACTGGCAACCTCCTCATATATTTCGCCCACCCCTTGAACCAAAGCGAGAGTCTCGATGGCCATTTCTGACAAACAACGCGTGCGAGAGTCCATGTGCTTCATAAGCCATCACCATTAAAAAAAACGATGTATGAGAGAACTCGTCGTGGGACGGTAAAAGGAAGGACAAAAAATGGGCCCCTTTGTCCCTGTTGTCTTTTTCTGTGTCGTTCTGGGAGAATGCATATGAATAAGGTAATGGAGGAGTGGCCTCAGCCTCTACCTCTCTCTCCTCCTCGTTCGAAGTGTTGCTTGCAGTGGAGGGGATCCTGCAAGGACAGGTGAGCCTGGATGCAGTATGAGGGGGCTGGAATAAGAGAATATGAGGGGGCTAGAATAATTGAGAATCCCCAACTGAGTGATGCAGAACCAACGTGTTGAGTGCTTCGTCAGTGGCATTATTCTCACAGGATTCTATCAGGAGATTTGAGGTACTTTATCTTGTATTTTCTTTCGCCCATTTCATGGATCACACAGGCGTTCTATCGAGAGTTGAGACACGCACGGCTTTCTCTGCTCGATTTTTCGATGGCGGCATGGGTGTCACTCTTTTCAGACAGATGTTGGATCTACACAAGATCATTTTGCAGTCCAACCAAGCACATCACGTTAAGGTGTGCCTTTTTGAGTTCACTGGCTTGTTTAGACTTTCCCTCGGTTTCCCCCTGCAGCTCACACTAGGGAACATGTTGGTCAGGATAATGCTTTTGCTTGCGAGGGGGATAGACAATGGATTTTGTGCCTCCTACGAATCCAAGTTAGCAAATGCTCCCCCCCACATGTACAGACAATCGCTTGGGTTTAGGATCGGCACTGTCAGAGGTCCACAGTCTTCTGACCGGCTGAAGCCAGCTAAAGTATTTATTGATGAAGCGAAATTCACTATCGAGTCAAGTTTGCCATTCTTCATGCCTTGAACGCTCGAAGTTGTGAATTAATATTGAGCATTCTACACTAAATTGTTTGTCTACTGTGTAAAAGCACTTTGACTTGAGCACTGCAATTTGTCCCCCCATTGCATATGCTGGGACCGGTTTAGTATCTAACCCGTTGTGTACATCGTTTTGTGTGCATCGTACAGTGTAACTGTTTGCTTCTGTCTGATCCCGTTTGTTCCTGAGCTGATCTGGATTTACCCATTCTGTATTTGGATTATCTCTTGTGTTTGGATTTTGCCTTTATTCTGGATTTACACATTTTGATTGACCTTTTGTGTTTTGCACCTGGATTACATGTGAGTGCACTGATTGCATTTGTTCACCCCCGTCTGCACTTCAATAAACTTCAGCTTGCACTTGGATCCATCCCTCCTGTAATTACTCCCAGCAATTGCTAAAATGTAATTTATTTTGCAGACCATCCGTTTACAGTTCTTCTCTCCTCCCCCATTTTTGTCGGAGGAGCAAGAAAGGTTACATATGCTTTGCCAAGTTCGGCTGCTGGGAGTTTAAATTGAGCATACTAGCAAATGCCATAAGTCAGAGCAGTTGTTTGTGTGCTTTGGTGGGGGCAACAGAGGTGTTTCGGTGTCCAAGGAAAGACTGTCTCATTATTGATGCAATTTTGAGTGCTCATGAAGTGTGCAGTTTAGCTTCGCCATCAGGTATTTGAGCCCATTCTATGAAGAACATGGCATCCTCGTGGGATTTGGCTAGATGTGCGTTCTTGGAGGACATTTGTATGGCGGCAAGGTGGTCCTCTCCGCATACATTTGTTCAATTGTATTATCTGGATGAGGGTTTGACTCCTGATATAATTAAACAAAATTGAGTTTATTCAGATGCTTTAGCTCGCTTGTGCGCAGCTGTATGCTTGCCACGTGGGCTTAGACAGTTGACAGCTACTAATTGCATGGACTGAATGTATTTCGTTCCCAAAGCAATCATACGCAGCTCGAGTTCCACAACAGGGAACCAAGTTTACGTATGTAACAAGATGTTTGTTTTTGGGATCATTTTTTCTGTATTGTGCAAATTATCACACCATTTAGATTTGTATTTTATTTATTTTTTTGTTAAGCATAAAAATGCAACACAGAGCAATACAAATAATTGTAGAGAAAAAGAAATTGAGGTTCTTCTTTCAATCTTTCAATCTGACAGAGATTGTACAATGCCTCCACCCCACCCCCTCACAATTTGCCTATTTTGAAGCGATCATCCCTCAAAAAGGTTTAGAGCCCCGGCCCCTGAAAATGTCTGTGCATGTCCTTGCATTATAGATTAAAAATTCCAGCATCATGAAATACTGTAGATTTTTGAGCAATCAAATATATGGCAGCCAACTAAAGATTCCTCTCTCACCCCAACAGACCAACATGATCACACAAAAGTTGGCACGTTGTTTCCAAAAGTTCCAGTACACTAGAATCGGACACATTATTATGACTCACTGACAAGCGGTATCTCCTGTGAGACATTTTTGCATCAACTTCAAGATGTTTACCTTCCCATTTGCCGTGCATTTGGCATTAGCAATATAGGAGACTTGTGTTCAGATCCCATGTTGAAACCATTATGTTATCAATTTCGCATAATCAGTGACGAGCGTGATTCGGAGGTTACTAACAGAGGTTACTCTAACATTGTATTTTTACTCCACTGATGGTTAGGTTTAGGTTTGGCATTTGGGTTGGAGAGTAGAGTTTATAAAACAGGCATTCCTCTGTATTGCATCCTAAAAACAACTTGCTTCACAACTCACTTTTTGCACCCTTCATTGAAAATGACACCCAGAAAATGGAGCTCACACTTGCCCTTATGCCCAGTAACACTTAACACTTTGGCTATTAGGGGCACTGTTTGTAATTTCTGTAGGCACAGACCAAGTTTAACTAAAGGAAAGTCAACCTACTGTTTCCGATTTCAAAGTGAGATCAGTCTGAACAGGCAGTATTTCTCTAAAATAATGAAAGAATGGTCAAACTTAGAAGAGGCGTGGTTAGGCCTGGTCCATCCCTAGATTATACACAATTAAATTAATTAAAATGCATCAATACAAGGGTGAACAGAAAGAGATAATAACTGACTATATGGGATCAGCTGTCCAAACAGATTCAAATTGAGACGTGACAAATTCCAACCAATTGCACCTTCCTGTCAGAAGTAAAATTTTTGTTTTATGTTTTCTTTGTTTGGATAAAATAGTATGACTCCTTTCCTTAATCTTTTCCTTCTCCTTCACAACAATGTTGGCTTTAAAATGCTATTTTGGGCTTGTCAAGTTCAATTATCAACTATGCTAATCTGTAGACTGCTATTTTTGTTATTCAACAGCTTGTGGTAAATAAGACATTGTAATTTTAGCCTTTGATTGAAAGCAGTATGCAGTAAAGAGGGAGCTGCTGGGTTGATGTGATCATAATGGGATCTACTGCAGCATGATCCCATAAATTATCTTCTCATTAACATATTACAAATCACGATCCCTTTTGTCCACATAATTTTAAATACATCTGGATTTATGTTTATATATAAATCCACATTTAACTTTGGAATATATATATTTTTCCAACACCATAAGACACCCATAAGACACCATGATTTCTGACTGGAGCAATGGTGGCTAATACTAATGCTACATGTTTTTTGTTGTTTGTTTTTTCTCACAACGTTTTGCTGGTAATGGTTCAGTTTTACCCACAATGTGTGTATTCTTATTGAAAAAACATGTTGCCTATTTTCTCTTACTGTCATTTTCTGTAACAATCAATAATCCATTGATTGACTCGCTCGCAACTTATTTTCTCTATTCCTGACATGCTCTATAATTTGCAACTAATTTTAAATTGCATACACATGTTCTTGTTAGTTAGCTCTTTAACAATGAGCTGTGTCATTGGCTTTTTGATTTACAAGGCTAAAATGCTTTCAGAAAACATGCCTTCAACATCATGAAAACTGACAACACATTTAGTTACTGTTTTTGTCCAGGTGTGTTTGAGTGTAAGATTATATTGTCTATTGTAAACAACACATTCATTCATGAAATTCAAGCTCTTACATTGCTACACCCTGTTATTGAGAAACACCTAATGCTTGTTCAGACTGGATAATGTTTGACTCAGAACACAAACACTGACTGCAAGAGCTACAAGAGCGTGCTAAGGCATGTTGAAGGACTCCCACTCTCTGTTGAAACATACAGTTCCGTCAACTGCATGCTGTTATTCAGTAACCCTCTCATTCTTTGCTACCTTCTCTCATCAACACTTCTTAAGTCACCACCCAAAACGAGAGGCAACGAGAGATGAAGTCGTTTTAAAAGTGACTCTGTAATTCACTGGTAAAATGAGAAGTAAGCATATAGTCATTTTGTTCGCTTAAACTTAGAGGAAGATATTTCGCAAATAATATGTACTTTTTCCTCTATATACCACAATTCTTAAATAAACATCAGACTTTAGATGCACAATAAAGGGTTAAAAGGAATAATAATGTAAGGTGCAATGACTAGTCCACTGTGGATTTTAAAGGCATATTTAGTGCTATTTCACCGAGAACATGTAATCTAGTCTCTGTGCAAACCAAGTTGGGGAAAAAACTAATTAACCAAAAAACAAACAAACAAACAAACAAACAAACAAACCTAAAGACAGGGCAGTCAGACAAAGCTTGTCTAGATTTACGTTCTCCAGCTGGGGACCCTCACGACCACCTCTGACCCTTCGGTCCCACAAAGGCCAAGGCTGTAGTCTCAGTGAGGTCTGCTCATGTGTGGGAATTGCTTCCTGAAAAGTAGTGGTTGAAAAAAAGTCAAGAACAAAGAGAAGAACAAAGAACTCTTTGTTGTAATTCCCCAAACTACCCATCTGAATCTAATGTAGCAAGATAGAGTTTCACCGATGTCTTATGTGTTTTTTCAGGGACGATAGTGCAGATATTAGTTTAGCATGAGTCTTTACTTTCTAAACAACTATTATCGCAATTTAGTTTTTTTATATATATTGTAAGGACTATAGGCATATAGATGACAAGGTATATACACAAATGTTTTATTAAAATCTAGTTGTTGAGAGACTTTGTAAGAGACTGTAAAGATGAGCTTGAATTCCTGTGGAGTTACTTGGCAGAATCTCCCACCTTGTTCCTCACCACTCAAACCCCCACCCCACCACTTCCCAGCTTTTAACAGGATAAAGTTGTTCTTCTAGGACTGACTAATAATGTCTCAGCCATGACTCAGCCTTTGTACAAGGGGTCTTTTCTTTCTTTCTTTCTTTCTTTCTTTCTTTCTTTCTTTCTTTCTTTCTTTCTATCCTTTTCCCTCTGATTGGTTCAGTAGTTGTAAGAAAAGGCCATTCTACATGAATTTATTAATGAAAGTCCTTCCCTCCATATTTAATGTTTGCACAAGAGGGGAAAAGAAGGGAGTGTAAATTATATTATTTTACTCTCTGTATTAGTTTTTACCTCTATAATGGTGGGGAAATAATTTCTGTGTTTTCACCCCTTGGATCAAGTTTTGCAATAATGTTTGTCAGAATCAAGTCTTTACGCAATATATTGTGTGTCGAACAACTGCGTTATTTACACACTGTGAAGTGGGGTATTCCTTAAGTGGGGTAATCCTTTTTTTTATATGGTCTTTTTCTTAACTATAGAGAGTTTGTAGTCAATTGCAAATTGTCAAAATTAGTCAATTAGTCAAACAAATATTAATCATAATACCTAATACAAAAGTGAGTATTGATTTGGCAATTCCTAGCACTTTTTTCTGAAGAATTTGCTAAATTGATGTAAATTCAGCAAAAAATGTGGATGAATGGTCGGTCACAAAAGGGCATCTATGATGTCAATGGAAAATGAATCACATACTCACATATAATTCTGTCATAGCTATGTAAAATAATGCTGCTCAAATGCAAAAATTTGTATAATGAAATGATTATTTTTGAGTGAAACATTATTTTTATGAAATGTCATCAACAAACAATATTACAACTAATACAGAAACAAGGAACTAGGTCAGCCAAAAAAAGAAACTCGGTCATCATTATCTCACCCTTACAAAACCATATGACTTACATTCTTCCATGGAACACAAAAAAATAAATGCTATTGGTCTTTAATTTCCATCAAATTACAATGAATCGAGACTGAGGCAAGCTTCAAAAAAGCATGCAAACTTTTCACAAAAGTGGTCTATACAACTTTTGTGCAATATTCACAGTCTTCTGAAGCCATAAGTGATTGTGTGAGGAACAGAGCCAAATCTAAGTCATTATTCATTAATAATCTTCATCTCAAGTGAGCTGTTAACTTTGAGTCAATGAGATGAAGCCAATAACCAAATCAGTTAGATTAGTGAATGCATCATTGTGACCAGTTTTGTGAACCAGATCAAATGATTCACTGAACAGATACAACTCAAAAGAATGTTTCATTCATGACTTGAGCCAATGAGTGCTAGGTGGAAGTCATAATTTTCAGTAAATGAAGATGATTTTGGTCTGTTTTTCACATTAAGCTATTATATGGCTTCAGAAAACTTGGAATATTGCACATAAGTCATGTGGACCATTTTTTATATACTTGCAAGCTTTTTTATGTGGGAAAGGTAGGGTGCGTCCCGAGGCTGTGGTGCTGAGAGAAGACTTGAAGCACTTACCTTGCTCAGCACACCCGGCAGGGAGCGGGTTAGTGACTGAGGAGGAGGTCCTGTAGAGGCGTCCTCTGGACTCGTCAGAACCGGCCGGCCGGGGAACAGTCGTGGGGCTGAAGGTGAAAGGTCCGCATCCAGCGTGCCAGGATTGTTGAGGTGTGGTGATAGAGTTCCATGAGAACAGCATTTGCGGGCCAGGTGACCCAGAGACAAAGGAAATATCTCTTTTATTGAGAATGTGTGTACCACAGCCCGAAGGGAGTGTGGCAAATGAAATAAATTCAACAAAGGATTCTCCTCCCAGCCCTCCACCAGGGGATGGAGTGGTCTTCTTACCAGCTCCGGAGCGAATGTATTGGTCTCTGGGTCGGGCGTCTCAGGACTGCTTGGGAGCCTTCCGGGTCCTCAAAGGGGTCCGGGAGATGGGGGGGGGGGGGGCTTCTTGTGGGGCGCCCGACACAGGGGCTGAGAGCTGGGCCTGGGTTGAGGCAGAGCTGCATGTTTCTTAGCCCCAGGAGGATTCCCTCGGCGAGCAGAAGGGGCATGGCCTGTGGCGGCAGGATGTGTGATATGGCCTCCGTCTGCTTTTTCACCGTGGAGAAGAGGGTAGTGAGAGCGAATGAGCGAGAGGCTTTGTGATGGGTTGAGAAGGGTGTCCTTTACGAACTCGTCAGCTCATCATGCACTTCCGGGAAGGGTTCCAGTCCAGCCCCATGCTGGTGGCAGCTCGGGCAAGCATGTCGGACATCTGGTTGTCAGCCTCAAACTGGGCATGCTGGCCCGAGTCATCCGCATCAGTCGCCGAACCCCTCATCCAGCTCGGGGGGCTCAAGAGGATAGGCAGGCTGGCCGTGAGGCGAGCCGCTGTTGCCTCGAGCCCGGATGGAAGTCAACGAGCATGTCGGCAGAACCGAGCCCGCTGCCATCCCCAAATCGCCTCTATCACCAGCTGGGTCGTCCTCAATCCCATGGGAAGAAGAGTGGCTGGAGTGGTGTTTCTTCTGTTGAAGGAAAGCCACGACCGCAACGTTGCCATGGTCATGTTCTCGCAGTGAGAACATGAGCCATCCACAAATGCTGCCTCGGCGTGATAGCAGCCCAGACACATGAGGCAGCGCCTGTGCGGAGAGCACTCTACCGCATCCAGGAACTACACAGGGGCGGAAAGGCATCTTTATCTTTAAGACGCGTCCTGAAAAGTGTTATTGCTCTTTTAGCGAAATAACTCTTTTATTTGCGCTGTCGAAGCGCCCAGGGGCAAACTGCACTGCCGTGCAGAGAAGGGAGAAAGCAGCTGATATGCGCTGTAGATCCAACAGCAATCGCTTGTTTTCATTGGTTCATTGTCTTGTTATCTTGTTATCAGTTTTGTCTGTTCATTGGTCATCTTTGCCATGTGTTCTCCCATGTCCATGTATTTAAACCCTCATGTTTACCATTGTCCTTGGTAAGGTATTGTATGTGTTTGGTATGTTGTTCATGTCATGTCATGTCAGGTCAGGTCAGGTCATGCTATGCCAAGTTTATGTTAATTCAAGTTTGTGTTTATGTTTCATTCACGTGTGTAGTTAGGGTTTTCACGTTTGTTATTAAATAGCACTTGTGTTCTTACGTCATCGTCTTTGTCATTGTCAGTGTCAGCAACTTTACACATGGACAATTGTTGTGAAACAGAAGCATCAGTCTGTTAGCAAATTAAATAATTGAAAAACTATTGAGATGTTCACTGATCATTGGCATTTTCACTTGCCAACTATTTTACTTGCCAAAATTATTGATGTAAATATCTATATAATGTTTCAGAACAGGTTTTGAAAACTTTTTCACCGTGTCTGTTAAAAAAGGCTGACAGAACTGTGGGATTATCATAGTGTTTGTTTGGTCCAACACAAGCCCTTCTCAGAAAATATAACTGTGCTCCACTGTTCGGCCCACACACTGTTGCACAGATAAAGCCAACACTCTTGTGAGAGAACAAACTATGTCTAGGACTCTTTTTTTTTAATTTTCTTGGCATTCTTGTTGTTTTTCTATAAACCATAAACAGCCACAACTCTGATCCCATAGAGAGTTTTTGTATAACAAGGTGCTATTCTTAAATCTATCTACAGCAATCTGTAAACCACAATTAGACGCTAAAAGTTTTATATCATATTTATATATACACACATATACACACTATCGTTCAAAAGTTTTGAAACACCTACTCATTCTTTATTATATTTTTTTTTTCTTCACATTTTAGAATAATAGTAAAGTCATCAAAACTATGAAATAATAGAGAAGGAAATATGGGAATTATGTCATGACTAAACAAAATCCAAAATAAATCAAAACTGTTTTATAATTTAGCATCTTCATAGTAGTCACCCTTTGCCTAGAATTTGTACTCTTGGCATTTTCTCAACCAACTTCTTGAGGTATCACCCTGGGATTGTTTTTAAACAGTATTGAAGGCGTTCCCATCTATGTTGGGCACTTATTGGCTGCTTTTCTTAATTATTTGGTCCAAGTCATCAATTTCAAAACCTTTTTTTTTTAATTAAATGTACATTTTATAATGAAATAAATTAATATGGGGGCACAATTATATGTTTGTTTACAAAACTAATTTCAAACCTTTAACCACATGCCTGGTATAATATGACTCTGTGGTTTCTCTTCAGTATTTCTATGCAGCAGAGGCTTGTTGAGCTAATAAATTTAAAGATTTCTTCAGTATGCCATGGCTCTGTCTTTGTCCCATCCATTGGTGTGACTGCTGTGCCCAAATCGTGTTTGTTTACTCAATCATGCATGGATTCATAGAACTTTAACCTCTGACCTATGACACTTTTCACAAAAATTTTCAATTGAGCAAATAGTGCTGCTTAGCCTTTAACCCCCAAGAAAGTGGCATTTGTTTCAGACCTTTGACCACCCCCTTTCCCCAACCCAAATACAGACTTCATAGCAGCAAGAAAAAACAGAAACTCAACTGGATTTTTCACTTACTTTGTTTCCTGCTTACTTTAGGCAGCTCCCTTGATTGAAAAGTCTTTTGCTACATCTAAAATGCACTGTACACTATGTAAACAAATTTGTATGTTGCTCTGATTGACTAGAGTAAGTTTGTGTTATGGGATTGCTGTTCATTATATTCATTCATTATGTTTGATAATATGGTCTAATTGCAAAATATTAACCTGTTCACAAACACAAAAATGAGTTGGAAAGAAAGGCTTCAGTTTTCCCTGAAAGAGAGTAAGGAATCACTTCTCACTTTAAAAAAAAAAGGTGAAGATTGGTGAGAGGTGAGACTTCTGAAAATAGTGGGGGTGCTCTGTGTAAAGTGAAGATGTAATATAAATGTTTTTATTTTATTTTAATTTTATTTATTTACTTACTTATTTTAGATAAAATCATGTTTAATGCTACCAAAACAACTTAATATTGAATCCACAAAAAACACTTCCTAATTTTTTCTTTTATTTTACAATGAATCATAACCACATTTTCTTTACATGAATGCAGGAAGTGAAGTTGGAGGATGTTATCACTAATAGTTAAGGTTTGGATTTGGCTTCGGAAAACTGAATCTAGACCAGCATTTATGGGCCGCTTTATCCTGGAGGAGAAATCAGAAGCAACAGGCAAGGCCAGGGCCGTATTAAGGCATGGGCTAACCTGTGCTTAAACCCCCAGCCCCAGGCTACAGTGGGGCCCCAAACTGCCACATCTACCACTCTAATCTCCACCATCGATGTTTGCAGGAGGAAGTGTTTGTAAACGTGTTCAGTTGGAGACTGTGATATAAACTAAATTGAGTAAGACAATTCCGCTAAGAATTCTTTATGCATGAGCATAGGTCTTAACCCGTGGCGATTTCTCAGGGCCAACAAAGCCTTCTCTGCTGGCCTTACATGACAAACAAATTAACATTTTTCATCCTTTCATTTTCAATCACCTTTTTGCCTATGTATTTTTAATCACTTTCCACTCTTAATAAATTTACAAACAAATAGAGAAAAATGAAAAATTTGTCCAGTCAGAATTTATTCCTTGATGCTTACAAGCAAAGTGTGACAACTGTTTTACAAATCGCATACCAGAATCAGCGCGTGAGTCTGAGATCCACCAGCTCAGGCCTTCAGAATTTCCACAGAATCCCTCAACAGTGCAAATGAATGAGCAACTAAAGTCCGATTGTCAGATACATCAGCCAAATCAGATTGATTTATTTGTTCTTGGTGGGTGTGATCTTTAGAATATCTCCCGGTCGAGGCCTTCCAGCTGGCCTTGAGTGACGTAATCATGCTTTAAGTGATGTACGTAATTCAAGAGCGAAAAACATAAGATCAAGCTGTCGAGTCGGCTGTCATCACTGCTTTTAATGCCGTTGAGAGAGAGTTCATTATGGATTTAAAAACGAGATGTTCTGCATGACCATGTGATTGCTTAATTTATTAAACAGGAAAGGAGGACAGATTTTCACTTCAAGTAAATTGTTAAGTGCTTTCTGTATTGTTATAGAAACATTAGGAGTTTTCTAAGTGTAAATAGGCGCATTCAGTGTTGGATCAAGTTTTGAAAAGCTGCGTTCCATTCAACTCGAAAGTCGGATTTTACAAATTTCTACTAGGAAAAGTGCAATGAATTGCATCTTTAAGTCAGAATTACAACTCGTGCAGAAATTCTCAACTCGCCGAGATGCAGGAGCATGATTCACACAAACATGTCGACACTATAAAAGTACGTGATAAACATTCAATTTATCAAGTAACATCGATAAATGAGTTTGTTTCCACATTACATGAAATTAAAGCTGAAAGCTTGCAGAAACAGGTGTATAAAACATTATAATCTCTTTTAATAATTGTACACCTGTAGCACAAATGTTAGCGCTGCAGCATTGTTTACCAGTTGGGTTGCTAGGGGACATCTCTAATGAGGGTCAAACCCCTGCTAAGCTAATGGTAGCATTGCAGTTTTGATTCCTTAAACGTTCTCTTTTGAATATTGGGGAATGAATTGCATTAATGGTCAGAGATATCAAATAGGAAAATCCCACATCCAACTTGAATGGAACGCAGCATAACCGTGTACACTGACGAAACGAAATTTATTGCTAGCAACATTTAAATCGCAAATATTATTAGATAGATTTTCCAGGTATTATAGACCACCTTGGTAGATTCATATGAAAAATTATGATTTTTGAATGTCTGTTCAGGAGATGCTAATTTCACAAAACAGCCATGCTGCATTTAAAATTAGGCTTGCTTGAGCATTAAATGTCGTATCAAGTTCTGGCTTTCGTGCGTGGACGTGTTTTTAAAATGTCAATTGGTATTACTAGTTAGCTGCAACATAATGTATGATGCCCAAAGGGATAGGGTGTCTTATTCATTGTGAAACTGTGTTTTCTTAATGGTATGAATCACACTGAAGGCCTAGACATTAAATGTATGGCCTGCCACTGGTCTTAACTAATCAACTGCTCATGTGTATGTTGGAGGCATGAAAGCAGAATGCTGTTCATTCAAACACACTGATTTACAAGATCATGCTTGTTTATTGTTTTTGATGCAGGGATTTTGTGTGTGTTTGTTTGCCAGGATTCAGGGAAATCTACTTTGTCAATATACAATATTAGGCTAACATATTCAATTAAGTGTGCTCTAACATTCATTTGCGAATAGGGCCTGACTATGTTCATCATTTGTCAAAGACTTAAGGTCTATTTTTTGTACTTTTCTTTTTTTGTCTGAAAGAATCTTTCTTGTTCATGATTTTTAAGTAGTTTTAACAGGTATGTAATGGGTAATAGGCAGGTAGACAGGTTTGCAGTACCCCACCTAAATAAAGATGGTTAGTGAGAAATCTAACACAAAGGTGTTTGCAAAGCTGCAGTTCATGGACCTAACAGAAGGGCCTAATATTAGGCTTGAACCAAAAAGTCTTGAAAAGGGAATTCAACCTAGTTAAACTGGATAAACATGTGATTTTCACCCCTCTCTGCCGTCAGCTACTCAACCCCTGGACAGACCTCTGATTCCCCCTGCAGTAGGTGTGCAGACGTGTCGTGGTCACCACAGACACCTCCAAACTGGGTTGGGGGGCCGTGTGCCATGGGCATGCAGCTGCCAGTTCCTGGACAGGACCACAAATGCGTTGGCACATCAATTGCCTAGAGTTGCTGGCTGTATTTCTTGCCCTGCTCAGGTTTCTCCCGCTGATTCAGGGCAAGCACGTCTTGATCCGTTCAGACAGCACCACAATGGTAGCATACATAAATTATCAAGGCAGCATGCGCTCTATTCAATGTCACGTCTCGCCTGCCATCTCCTCCTCTGGAGTCGCCATGTGCCACATATCTCGGGCAGCCTCAACACGACAGCGGATGCGCTGTCATGACAGATCATGCTCAGCGGAGAGTGGAGGATCCACCCACAGGTGGTCCAGCTGATTTGGGACCAATACAACAAAGCACAGGTAGACCTGTGTGCTTACCAGGAAAACTCCCACTGCCTGCTCTGGTACTCCTTGTCGGAGGCTCCCCTCGGGACAGAAGCGCTGCAAATACGCATTTCCCCCAGTGAGTCTACTTGCACAGGTGCTGTGCAAGGTCAGGGAGGACAAAGAACAGGTCCTCATAGTGGCCCCCTACTGGCTCACTCGGACTTGGTTCTCAGACCTCTTGTATATTTTATAGGATTGATTCAGCATAGTACTGTGACTTTGTGTGAGATGTTTCTGGATTAAGGAATGTCCTTTTTAAGATGCTGTTTGCTGAACAATCATCACGATGTCACATGATCTGATGAGTCTAATTGTAGCAAAATGGTTTATATCGGAGGACAGAATCTTGTATGTCCAGAGTCTCTCGGGAAATCTAAGAGTGTTTTCTGTCTTTTATTGCTTAGACCTTTGAACTTAGGGCCTCTTTGCAGAGAAGTTTTCAAGTCATATGGGATCTAGACAAGTCTCTTTGTTAGTTTTATTGGCCAGATTTGAGACTCACTGGCACCGAAGTCTTTCAATTTATGATGTTGTGGAATTCCAGGATTAAGATTGGGTTTTTCCTAGATTCGAATCATGTCGATTCAATTCTTCTGCACATATAATACTACAAAGGGCAGCTGTCCCCCTCCACCTTGAAGGTTTTGTAGCCACTATTCTATACCACGATGCAGTGGACGCTAAGCCCTTGGGGGTGCTCCTTGGGGGCGCTCCCTGTGGGCCCTTGGAGAACCCCCTTCTGAAGATGACCCTCCTGATTCTGCTCGCTTACATCAAGAGGGTTAGGGACCTGCAAGTGCCCTCTGTCAGACGCTCATGTCGTCCTAAGACCCCAACCGGGCTTTGTGCCCAAGGTTCCATGGCCTCCCTTCAGAGCAGTGAACCTGCAAGCAACTGCTCCAAGAGGAGGCAGACCCAGCCTTATCGTTGCTGTGTCCGGTGCATGCACTGGCCAACAACCGCTTGCGCATAGCACCTTTCCCCTCTTCCGAGGCGAACCCGTGTGCTTTTACCACCTGGTGAGTCCACAAAAGCTTATGCTCCCTGGATGTCTTTTCTCTATAGCCCTCTGGCTTGCGAATTCAGTGAAGGAATTCCCGACCAGACCCACTATGGGTACTAATTACTCTGTACTGGAATAGGTACTCCACAGGTATCGGTCATCACGATTACCCCTGTGTTGTATTTTCCGTGGTACGGTCCCCTCCATTGGATAGGGACCCGCTTCTCCCTTGGGCAGCTCCCTCTGCCCCTGGTCGCTGTGTTTGTAGAGCTCCTCTTTCACCAGGTAGGACCTACCGCCGCGTCACTTCCATGTGTGGCTCGTAAGCCTATGTGACGTATTTGCCACATGTGACCTCCCCAGCCTGGCCAGCATGTGGTTTCCGCAGAGTCTTCTCCACCTGAAAAGATAGGATTGTAAAAGAAAACTTTCCCCGATGCATGTTATAGTGTTAGATGGCCCCAACCACTTCTAACAGCCCTATGGTAAAAATAGAAAGAGAAAAGACAGCGGCTGGTGCGGCCTGCTCCCATGCTTGGCATGTCGCTTGTTCCACCCCTCAAGAGAAGAGGGATGCCGAGAACCTAAGAAGTGTATGGCGTTTTTATGGGGCATTGGGGAAGGTTACGTGCAGCCTGGCGTGCGCTGCTCCTTTGGGACGCTTGCACCCAAATCAGCAGTTCACGTAACATGGTTCAGTGTCATGGTGTTATTGGATAGGGACCCCTAGTGTCACTGACACAACGTTGAGTGAGTGACAGAAGGGGGACGTTTAGGTTACTGTTGTAACCCTCGTTACCTGTTGGAGGGAACGAGACGTTGTGTCCCTTTTGCCACAACACCGTACCAACCACTGTAACGCCCTACCTTATTCTCGGCTCCTCAGTGCAAAAACCTGACTAAACTGAGGCAAGATTCCCTCCTTTTATACCCATATGTCCTGGGGAGGGACATGCAAATTCTGTTCACCAATTCTCATTGATCTTTTCTCAAAGCTCGGAGGCATCTGAGGTTCTCAAGAGAGAACACTAGTGTCACTTAACCGACACAATGTCTCATTCTCTCCATCAGGGACGACATACACAGTAGAAATGCAACTACCAATAAAAAACGTATTAAAACAATAATATAAATACATTTATTCATTCAATAAGAAACACAGACATCTAGTTTAGACTCTTCATTTAGAAAATCCAGTGAATGTGTTTCAAAATATGAACATAAATACCACAACAATCTGCAGAGAAAAAAAAACATTTTGCTGCTGAGTTAGATTCAGTCAAACAGGAGCATGAGGAACAAGAGCAGAAGAGAGTCAGATAGGGTGGGACAGAGAAAGGGGGGGACAATAGAGAGCAGGTCAAAAGAAAAGTGGCTCCATTTCCATCTGAAAGGAGTTTCCCAGCTTGGGCTGCTGAGAATTAAGATGGAAATAATTTTCATTTCAGTAGCTGTCTCACATATTCATGGAAAATGGAGGTGGCATAAAAATATCTATCAGAGCAGTACAACTGAGTCTGCTGAGTCTCTATAGTGTTAACCTACTATTAGTCAGTTGCAAGAAGCACATTTTAGAATATTAAAAAAAGGTTTTAAAATAGTAAATAGTATAGTAATAGTTTTGATATGTTTAAAATTATGTATACATTGATACCAGTAGCCTAACAAAAGCTGATTTTACAAAGAGTGGGCTGCCTCATGGTGGTATTTGTGTTAAGACCAAATGACCAGCCGAATACTACTTGGTTCCAGGAATAAATTAATAATGCCTGAGTGCAAATAGTGCATTTATACACTGGTATCAGTAATCAAAAACGATTTGTTTTGCATAACGCTGCATCCATGCTACTGTCATTATAAGTCCAATACAACTGCCATTTTGGCCAACAAAACACACACACACACACACACACACACACACAAACACGCACACGCACACACATACACACACACATGTTGGGTTTCCATGTTTTATGGGGACTTTCCATAGATAGAATGTTTTTTATATTGTACAAACTTTATATTCTATCCCCTAACCCTAACCCGACCCCTAAACCTCACAGAAACTTTTCTGCATTTTTACAGTTTTCCTCATTGGGACTGACAAAATTTCAGGTTTTACTATACTCATGGGGACATTTGGTCCACACAAAGTGATAAATACACACACACACACACAAATATTCTGAGTGCACCTATAAAATGTCATGTTCTTCATCATTATCTCCACTAAAACAAATCTTACGGAGATACAATGCTTCCAAAACCACAAAATGTTACATTTGATTATGGTGTGTCATATACAATACTATCTAAGAAACACATAGATTGAACTTAATCACTTGTCTTTCCAGTGCCCCAATATAATATTATGTTCATACTCATCCCACCAAGCACAATCAATTACATAAAAACAGTAGAATAGGTGGGTGTGGGATTTGACCCAGATTTCTCCCCTTCAGAACAAAAGACCGTTGAGAATAGCTGCTGTTTCCCACTGATCTAACATCCATTTGTGGTTTCTGTTACAATGTTACAGTTAAAACGTAGGATAGGATAGGAGGCAGCAGTTTGATTTATGAATGCAATGATTCTTCCTTATTACATATTGTATGACTACCTGGAGCCTACTGAAACATTGTACAGTACAAGCAGGCTCTTAAAGTACTAGAGAAAATAATCAAACAGGTTTCATCACTGTCCTATTTTAACCATGGATAAATTCTTGAGTTGTGAAAATTTTATTAAACCTGTAGGTCTAGTGTTGACTTTTAAAATTCTTAATGGTCTTGCCCCACCAATATTTAGGCAGTACATTTATACAATTACAGGAAATGTAACTAGGACTAGCGTTAGGGGTGATTGTAAAATGAAAAAAAAAAGTTTTTTAGTCAGTTATCTTTTGCTTTTAGAGCAACCCATGGACTTCCAGCAGATTTGAAAGCTCTAACAAGTCATGGAGTTCTCTTTTGTAGGAACTGGAGCTGCATAATCACATTGGGACATGCACTGAGTGTCACATGGTCTGAAGCCCTTGTACAATCACGCCTATATCACAGGCTCCATAAAAGTGCAAAATTTGGTGCCATCGAGTCAGATTTTCTGTTCTTAGTACGCACTCTATACTGTACACAGTATGGAGTGTGAATGGACATTGGGTACTTCCTCTTGTTTGTCTCCCTTCCCACGAGCGAAAGTGTGAGTCTCGTCTGACGTGCTCTGAGGCCTAGCTCGGCAGCCATTTTCTGACAAACAAAGCATGCAAAAGAGTTACCATGTACGTCTTGAGCCTTTGCCATATAAGTCCAATACGACTGACATTTTGGCCAACAAAACACAAACACACACACACACACACACACACACACACACACACACACACACACACACACAAATAAGCACTGAATAAAATATACACAGAATCAGACACAGATGCCCTAAGCAATGCCACACACGCTTGGAAAAGTGGGTGATTTGACCATAGATCCAATGGGAGAGTCCCCATTCATGGGGCTGGAGAAGGTACTGAACAAAATAAGGGATTTGAAATGTGTTGTTTTTCTTTGACATTGAGCATTAACTCTTGATGCACACTGATAATACACATTTCTGTTAAACATCATGATGCCTAAATTAACTCTGGCACTCTGTGAATGACTTATTGAATTGTGTAATATTTCCATTGACACTAAGTATTGAACAGTGATGAGTTGACAGAAAACCACAAATGTTCCTATCTATCGAAAAACTGAAACTGATGTTGATGTTTTTTTTAAACGAAATGAATTATGGGGACACAATACCCTTGTAATTACCAGTTTGTAACCTAAAAACAGTCCTCGTAAACCATCCAATAGCCCCAAAACAATCTTAAATGTAATCCATTCATTTTGTGTGCAATAATCCAAGTCTTCAGATGTCATATGATTGATCCATGTGAGGAATAGACCCAAATTTAAGTCTTAATTAAATTTAGCTTTGTCTCTATCTGCTATAACACACATATTCAGCACAAATTTTGTCAAATTTAACAATGAATTCATTAACTGAAACTATAATTTATGTATAGAATTTTCGGGGGTGAATAAACAACACCTGCGCATCCAGCTAAACATTTCTTGTACTTTTACCTGTAAATTAGCGGCACCAATTCTCAGCAAAAAATCAGACCGTTCTCTGTCCAAAAAACAAACAAAAAACTTTGGATTGTCGACGAAAGATTTGTCGGACCAAGTGTGAATAGTGCCATAGGAATCCATTGTTCCTATTCAAAAACTTGTTTGCACCACTTGCAATGAAAATTCACGGTTCGGCGAGAATAGGCCTAAATGCTCATTGACTCTCCCGTGTCTTGCATGACCATTTGTGACACCATAATCCGTGTGATTTACTGTATATGTTTGAATGAGATACTGTATGATCGCCTTCACTTAGTGGATCAGGAGACGATTTTCTATTATTAAAAGCTTAAATTCCACTCTCTACCTCACACAAAGCTATTGTATGTCATCAGAGGGTAATTTGAATGCAGCACATTGTCGTTTGGACAACTTTTGAACAGATTTTTTTCGGAATAAATTACTGTGATTTAATTTATTTGCCTTTTTTTTCTTTTATTGTTAAGAAATGGCTAGGGTTAGGTTTATGGTTAGGGGATAAGTGCCCCAAAAACATAATAGTATTTTTATAACAAATTATTGTCACTGTAAATTGATCTGCCTGTTACATTTTTTATATAGTTGAAAAGTGCTTATGTTTATGGGTACATTCAAGGGATATTAAATATCTTTGAAGTAGTAAATATATTATACAAATAAATGTATCCCGTAAAAGATTTGTAAATATTTGTACTTTTCTAAAGCTGCAAATATGTAAACATGTTTAAGGTTTAGATGTTGTCAATGAGTCCATCTTGTACGTTTCAGCATTTATCCAAAAATATATGATTTAAATGTAACATAGCTAAAAAATAATAAAGAAACCAGGCTGAACATGGTTAAACCAAAAGGCTAAGACCTGTCATTAAGAGTGTTAGTTTGAGTGTATATTATGCATATTTATGAAGGCTTTTGGGAATGTAAACACTAAATAATAATAAAGCTTCTTGAAACTTGGTGAAACTGGCCTGATAGGGAGGGTGGGGGTTGTGTACTTTCCTATGAGAGGGAGGACAGATGCATTGATTTGCAGCCATTTACTCTAGGTTTCTTCTTTCAGTTGTGATATTCCCTCAAGGAACCACGGGAGCCTTTCCACCCACCCCTGCCCCGAAACAGATACACACCCATTATGTGACTGTCCCCTTCCCCCCTCTCCAGAGAAATGTAAACATCTTTCCCCCTCCTATGCAGAGTTCTCACACACATCTCACACTTTTCTTTCTTTCAGGCACCTCCACTCTCTCACTCACATTTGATTGACAGAAGGGCCACATTTGCTTCACACACTGAGAGCAAAGCTGCTTGATCGCTTTTTGCTTTAACATCTACAAAACATGATAACAAAAAGATCCAAAGCCCTGGCATTTGACTCAATGATACTGTGTTGCATTTTTAGTAACAAAGCGATTCTTCCAAGAAGAATTATGAAATTGAATGTAAAAAGTAACATTTAAACACTAGTCTCTGATTGCACATGCAAGGCGTATTATTGTTCCCTCTCATACATACTAACCTATGCATTAGTAAGGCCGACCTCCAAAACAATAGGAGCCAACACAAGCCAACAAAGCAGCTGATAAAACAGACTACCAGCAAGTCACACACACACACACACACATCTTAAATATTATAAAATATTACTTAGGTGTCTTTTAATTTTGGCCAAGTCTGACATTCATATTACTCTTGCTTCAATACTGAAGAGAAGAGACTGTTCTGCCAAACACTAGGATAATGATGAATAGTCTTAGTAAATACATTAAATTCCTTGTAAATAGCAAGTGTTTTTAGAACTCTAGGATTGCAGTGTGAATTGAGGAAACACAAAATGCTTTGTTTCTGTATTCCTTGAGCTGTCCCCTCAGCATTTATCTATTTTTCTATTGTTTCTGTTTTTTGTTATGCCGAGTTTACAGTACATGATTTTAAGCCGGATTTTTTACTCACCGACAGATTTGTGGAGATCGCAGACAAAAGCCTGAAACGAGATATCTAGAATGTTAAATATCTAGACATGTCTGCGATTCCAAATAGTGCAATGTGAAATATGTTTTGACTGAACACAACTGCAGCGTTGACCTACAGCCAATGAGAGAGCAAGAAACGGGGCACGGGAAGTTTCAGTGGGATGAGTCCTGATGTACCTGTAACAGAACATCAACTAGCATGGCTGCGGTATCAAGAAAGTCTCATTGTACCGAAGAAATGGAGGAAAAATTAGTGGAACATCGACAGGCATTTGATGTTTCATCTGGGTGCAGAAAAAGAAGAGTTGAAGAGAAATTGCCAAATCTCTTGGACAGTCAGGTAAGCAAATAGGTAGATTTTTCAGTAGGAGGTACTTTTTCATATTGTAACCAATAAAATATATGATACCTTTTGGCAATTAAAAACATACACATCGTATTCTGAAATGCATAACATATGATCATGCATTTATTTTCGTATCTCATATTCACTTCTCGTGTGTACTCTGTTGTGAAATGTAATTTGGAGTCCAGGCAGAGTCGTCGGGGATTCGTCAATGGTGAAAAGTTTTGCAATGTCTTCATCCCTGTCGCCACTTCATCGTGTAATTTGAAAACGCCACAACTTCCTCGACAAGACAGTTGTGTAATATGAACAGTATCACAATCCGAAGTCTTTGAAAGTTGTGTAGTGTGTAGGAGGCATTAGTAGTAGGTCTTTCACAATTTAATGAAGTGAGACCAAGAAACAATCTGTTATCCAGTAAATACATCTTGGCTGAAGCGGTTTTTCTCAGAAGACTGCTAAAGATTTCTGAAACCAGATTTTTTTTCTGATCAGTGCCTGAAACTGTTGTCCTGTAGGTGTGCTGAATCATAATTGACATTTCCGAGTTGAAATTTCTTTAACAGTATGTCCACATTTTATAATCTGTTAATACTGCACATACTGGACAACTAAAACAACTATCATTATAAACATTTAACAAAGTACTAAACATGAAATGAGAAAGTTAATTGTTAGGTTGATTAAGAACTAACCATTATGAGATGACAAAAAGTAACGATTGCCATCAATATCATCTCCTGTCCATTTGCAGGTACACTGGGAAATGCCTTCTGTCTCCACTAAAACCACATCTGAAACCTGATCTTCATGAATGTTTCATGTTTGGCGAAGCTCTTATCATCTCTCCTATAAAATCAAGACACTTAGTTCTTACCAACTACACTCTAATTAGGTAGAAATTCTCTTATTAAGAGATCTGCCCAGTTTGCAAACAAAACACTAAAATTATACAATTTCTCTAAAGTTTTTGATGTAAACATATCAGGTTTGTTGGGGGAAGACCATGTGTGACAAACAAACGCAAACATAATTATACATATTAAAATTACTGGAGATTATTTAGAATTTTGTTACATTTTCTTTTCAAGTAATACCACAACATTTTGCAAAATGCAACTCTATATGACCAGCCTGGTTTCTTAAATGGGGGTCTTTGTGTAGATTGACCATTTCTTCCCCCCTGGGATGAAACCTTAGAGTTATATGGAATAGAAAGTCACAATTGACAGCATTATTGGAAAGTGTGATTATTCTCTTTAACCAATATAATATAGAGATTCAAAACTCAATTGCGATGTTCTTCATGGTTTTGATAAAAAAAAAAAAAAAAAAAAACCTAAAGTCTGTAAGGATTAATGAATGATCTGTTTGTTTTTATGGCATCTTTCAATGTTTAAAGAAAGCTTGGTATAGCTTTCAAGTCAAGACTGTCTCCAATTAATTAGACACTCAAATTAAGATGTCAAGAAATGGGTTCATACTTTCAGAATTTCTGATGAAACTATAGCCAATATGATCTGGGACAGATTTGGACAGATACATTGAAGTTCTTACAATACATGTTCCATTGCACTATTAATTGGCTATGAAAAAATTTAATAAAATCTTTCCTACGTGCCTTTTATCCTCAGATTACTCTGATAAAGTACATAAAGAAAACACAATGTGTTTCCTTAACCACACTTTTTATTTGAAAAATACTTCAGTATTCAACTTGACTCTGTAATACACTGAAAGTCTAATATCTCTTCTACAGTGTTGTACACTAATATCTCAGTAAGAAAAAAGTGCTTGGAGATGGACCATGTTGCAGGTAATGCCCTGTCCATCACTTGAGTTCTTCAGTTTCCATAAGTCTAGACATCTTCATGAGGCCCAGTACTCATTCAGACCTGTGAAGTCACAGTATTGAAGATCCTCAAAACCCAAATTCATTCTGGGATTTTGAAGCTACAGTTCTCCAAAAGCAAAACAAAACAAAAATTAATTAGTTCTTCACTCTTCAATAAGAGTCAATGAAAGATATCAATAATTCCAAGAAACAATGTTACAGCGTTTTTCACAGTGCTTAGGAAGAGATCTCCTTCAAAATGATGACCAGGCTATGAAAATTAATGGAAGAATTACAGGGACCAGCCCTTTTATACTAAACAAATCAATTCCATTTTTTTTTTTTTTTTTTTTGGTTTGTTGTTAAATTCGCCTATGCCATCATATTTACATGTATCACAAATAAAACAACATCAGAAATATCTGACATAAATCCATCTTGAGAAAAAACAAACACAAAAAAAAAACAAAAAAAAAAAACATCCAATGTCAACAGTGCAACATTGCAATGGCATGCCCAATGACTCAGGGCATCAGTAATGAACAAGGCGGGTTCAGGCTTTATGAGTCCTCAGTTATCGCTTCTTTTTCTGTTTGAGGGTCTTTCGTCGTTTGACTATCATTTCATACAGTTTGTCCATGCCCTCATGAAGCCCATCACCGATGATGGCACAGGCTGGTTGAATGTGGTACGTAGTGGCAGGCGTGAGCTCCTGGAGCGCCAGTTGCTTCTCTATAACCGCCACAGGCAGAGATTTAGGCAGATCCTGTTTATTAGCAATGACTAACAGTGGCGTTCCTTGGTTTTCAGCGAATTTGGTAACTTTATGCAGCTCTGTCTTAGCTTCTTCCAATCGATCCACGTCAACGGAGTCCACGACATAAATAATACCATCCGTGCATCTACTGTAGGATTTCCACAAAGGGCGGAGTTTCTCCTGACCACCAACGTCCCAAAAATGACAACTTATTCCTTTGGCTGTGCCGTTACTCAGCTTAATCTTTTCCGTGTTGAATCCAATTGTGGGCACTGTGTTGACAAACTCGTTAAATTTCAGTCTGTAGAGAACCGTGGTTTTCCCTGCGGAGTCCAAGCCGAGCATCACTATATGTAGAGACTGAAACGCGGATATGTTGGAGAAACCGTTTCCCATTTTGATCCTGTTTCTCCTGGCTAGCTGGGTTAAAACCTATGCAGTTCCGTCGGCACCAGCAATTCGTCTCAGTTCAGATTGAATTTGACGAAGCGGTCATTGTATCGCGCGTGTGACCCGTATTATTGATATCAGGTCCAGCTCACATCAGCATTCCTCTCACAAACTGCTTAAAAAAATTCCTCCTGAAGAACCCGACGGGTTTGTGTTTCCCCCTACCCCTGGACGGTCTTCAACATCAGCGGTGAATTAAAGCGATCAAAAAGCTTTTCTTGTGCATAGCACAAACGCGTCTTCTCACGCAGTGCTTGAGCAAAAGCGAATGTGAAGTAATGAATGGAAGCCCAGCAGTGGCCCTGCAGCAGCAGCAGCTGTGCTCCACACATTGGAGAAACTCCGCCTGCATTTCATGTGAAAAACAATCCCTTCAGCAGCCTGCGCGCTGAGTATCATATTCTCGATTTTTTTCGTGGAAGAAAAGGGTACTGGTACAGAAACCAGGGTGCGTCAAGGAAGCTGCATCAATAAAATAATCCTGGAACATGTTAGGAACACATACATTTTAGACATGCGGTGTCTGCACCTCATCTAAAATCATAAAAGCCAACTCTTCAGAAAAAATAGGTTATCAATCATGGATATGTTCATTATGTAAATTCTATACAAAAATACGTTATGTTCTTGAATCGTCATTATCAATAAGATCAGAATATTGTGTCGAATAATTTCATCATTTTCTGAGCAACATGTTATTGTTGGTATCTATCGCCCTCTGTCGTCCTTTAATTAAATCTCCCTCCCTAAGAAACCAGGTCGGGCACAAAATAACCAAGAAGAGTTTGAATTTATCCAGACCGTTTTCTTAAAGTGATATGTAATAATTTTCATATTATATTAACCTTTTTTTCCCCCAATGTGTGAATGGCTTGTAACGCAACTTAAAAAATGAGCCCTTCCCGGACTTCCTAGCTTGCCTATTAAAACCTGTAGACTGATTTTCATGTGAAGGGAGCAGGTCGGTTTTGCCGGGAAAATCCATAGGGTGTGACGTTTATGCGCGCTCCCGAGATCCTTAGTGCGCGCTCCTCTTCCGCTATTCAACAGCGACAACAAACTGCAACACTAGGTAACATTATCTTTAGAGATGCAATACAGCAAATGTCAAGCTCCCAGCACAACACAGACTCATACACAAACTCAGAGTATGCAAAAAAACAAACCAAAAAAAAACAAAACAAAACAACAACAACATTTATCTACTTAATCCCATCTGATCGCGTTCAAGCGAAAACTAGAGTGAACATCAACTGAGCATTTGATTCCTGGAGGCAGGGATGGATTATGACTTGCAAAGGCCCTGGGGCCAATTATCTCTAGAACTGGTTTAAACCCTAATTAAAGTTGAATTTCTCCAATCAACATGTGTTTGACTTCTTTTCATGGATTTTAGCTCAAATAGGGTTTGTGATTTTAAACTTTCAGCACAACAAATTCAGCTGTTGTTTTGTGGAAGTTAGGGGAAGTTGATTGTCTTTTTTTATATTAGGTTAAACACATATTAACTGTTTATCCTAAGGAGAAATAACCAGGAACTAATGATTCTTTGAATAGATACAAATGGGCCTTGTGATTGCGTTTGCCATTTAAACAGTCCTTACATTCTACAGACTCAAAACGTAATATTCAGTCATGACTACTCAAATGTCTTCAAAGTTGGATCGATTGGTTGAAACTGTTCAACAACAGACAATTTCTATGTATCTCCTTTTGACATAAGCATGCAGAGGGAGAAAGATGAAGCAATGTGTTGAGCAAGTCATCTGTCTTTGTCTTCCTCAACACATCTGAGGAGAAATCTCCAGTGCTTATTGACCCGAGAAGGAACAAGCAGAATTAATGCAAATAACAGTAAGCACACACACTCATGAGTAGACTCATGCTTGCTTTGCTCTATCTTTGGAGTATCAGTCACTACTGAATAATATGTTCTCAGTTACAGTAAATGTAGATATCCAATATGGGAGCACACATACAAACACCTTTCATATCCTTTCAGCTCATATATAGGCCCACCCAGAGTGTGTGTGTGTGTGTGTGTGTGTGTGTGTGTGTGTGTGAGATAGATAGTGGCCGAGTGTGAGAGGGCACTGGTGAAAGGATTGTGATAGTGAACTATGCAGTCTACATGCCTGTGTCTGCAGTAAGGCTAGATTTAAGCACATCTTTGTTAAACCCATGGGGATGACTGTTTTGGTCATAGTTTTTGTTGAGAGGGGCCTGTCAAGCAGTGATAAAAATTATGTTAAGTGACAAGGATGGAATTCACAAAGAGTAAGTACTTGATGTTTGTGAAACTTGCAACTTGCAACTGAATTCAAAAAAATGAATTTAGAGCTTAAAATAATGTTCATTGTTACACAATTTATTTCGTAGTCGTTTTTGCCATTAGAATGAGGCATATCAAAAGAGTACAATTTTAATAATTAAAAAATCTAAATTTTGTAATTGTGCTTTATAAGAAGTTGCAAACTGGATACAGATATATGGCTATACAAGTCTTGTCTCCTATTCCCAACACTGTGCAAATGCTTACAATAATTGTCCATATTAAACAGAAAGAACCTCAGCTGATTTAGGAGTAACCAACAAGAATAATCATTATGGTAATGATAAAAAAAAAAAGAAGAAGAAATTCACGTTTTATTACAATTTTTTTTATGTTTGTAGTACATTAAACATACATTTGCACATGCACATGCCTGTGTCAGAAGTAATTCACATAGGGTAATGGAGAAAATAGCTAGCTTGTTTTTTTATTTATATTTTAGACAGTCCTCTTTGTATAATTTATGTAATCTATTTTTAATGTATTCAATTTCATTTATACATTTGAAAAAACAACAACAACCAATGTGTTCTGACCCAATCACATATCTATAGGCTACAACACACCTTGGAGTAAAGCAGATAAATCAAAAAACATTGCCAGATATTCTCAAATACACTTTGAAAAAAATAAATTAAAAAAGTATTTGCAGCCCATAATGTGCATTTTCGAAGAGCAAAAACATCCTGATTTATACTGAATGCTATGTGCTTTCAGGGAATAGAACAATATCTAAGTGTTATGTCATGTTCCAGTGTTTTTAGTAGCCTCTATTGTTACTCCAACTTCTGTGACAGAAAGTGAACTTGAATGACATTTAGAGCCTATAAAATCTAGGCTATTGCACGTTTATCATAAAAAGACAGAAAACCATAAAAGTAGCACAAGCTTGCTTTTGGTCATTTTGTGTACATTTGACCCTATTTAAAGTAATTCTCAGGGACTTGCTGAGATCAATATCAAAAGGAAGCATGACAGGTCATATTTAGCGTAGAAACTACTCAGTGATGAAAACTCCTTCTGAAACATGTTAAAATCATAGAAAGCATTTACTTTAACAGCCTTTGGAAGGGAAGGCTTTATGACTGGTCTGCAATTTTAGTTGAATATCACTTACCCATGAACCAACATGTATAAGGATTTAATATAAAAAACTTTAAAGGAATATTTCACCCAAAAATGTAAATTTTCTATAAATCTCCACTTTCACTTCCACGTTCTTCTTCTTTTTAATTTTTTTAAATTTTTTATTTTTTGACAATTCACATTTCTTTTGTGCATATCGCCATCTACTGGTAAGGCTGGTCAAAGGTGGAGATTTATAGTGAAAAAATTACTTATCATATCCTCTCCGAAGACATGGATTTAATATTAGTGTTGTATGGATTACTTTTATGCTGCCTTTATACACTTTTTGGAGCTTCAAAGTTCTGTCTACCAGTTACTTGTATTGTATGGACCTACAGAGCTGAGATATTCTTCTAAAAATCTTTGTTTCATCTGGGATGGCTTAAGGGTGAGTAATTGCTGAGATAATTTTCGTTTTTTGGGTGAACTATTCCTAAAAAAAACATTTAAAAAATCAGTAGGCATAAACTTCATTAACACGAGTTGTGGAAAAATAGATGTGATCTAGGAGCTTTATACAGCTTTATGCAGTGTATACAATTGAAGAGACTCGTTTTCAATCATATTAAAAATAAATCATGTGAAAAAGGTCAATATTAAGTGAGAATGAAGTACATAGAAAATGTCATCACATAGGACCTTGCAACAGGCTTTCAGTATTTTTTCATATTTTTTAATAACATAATTTTTTTTATTACTGAT